>JABCKK010000004.1:56836-248662 GCA_018221785.1 Calocybe gangraenosa
ATATCGTGTTTCGAGGATTGGAGGGAAATGCACATTTTGCGCTCTCCCCAACCCTGAGGGTTGTGGTGAGTACGTTCACCCAACATGTTAAAGTGGGTTGCTTACAACATTTCGTCGCCATGAGCCGAGAAACTCACCCATGAAGGTGTCATTCGATGGCCCTGCTCATTCGCGATGATTTCAAATCGACCCTCTTTTTGCACACTTTTTTTACAAGTCAATGGAAGGACCTGTACAAAGTACACAATACACGCACCCGACAGAAGAGTAACTGTTTTCAAATTCAACCATAAATGACAAGTGCATAGGCTACTGAGTTGCTCTCACTTACGAAGTTCCCAGATCTGAAACCGACGATTCAATGTTACCGTTGCTGCTCACAGAAAGTGAACCCATCCACCTACCAATACCAATGACGGTTCCATATTCGGGTTGAGCGACATCCTCGACTGCATTAAATTGCTGTCTTGCAAAGTTGCGATATCGGGAGAGCCTATTTTCCAAACTTTCATGTTCCAGATGGTGGTCACTATTTTCACCGTTGCTATCGTCCGATACACCCAGAAAATCACCCCGAGGTGCAGCAACATCTGCTATTCCATCCCAGCTACGAGCCGTCGCACCCAAGAGAATACTTTTGGGTGCAGAAAAACGTATGTTTCCCGTCTGAGGTGCCTCCGAGATCGTAGGTCGATTCGTTAGTGATTGGAGTTGTGTCGTGTCTTGACCACTAGTTTCGACGATCCCCGACTCCTTTAAATTCTCAACTAGACCGCCGTCGCTGCCCCCTAGATGAGCTTGCGTCATTTTGGATTCAGAAAGAGGCCCAGGGGGTCTAGATCCAATGAATAGGAAAATATCCATAGTCGCGCGCACCAAGCCTCTTGCATAACTTTCACCGACATGGTGGCAAGCATGTGAACCGTATAGCTCAGGGCGACGACTTGCCCGTATAACCTGTTTATTTCCCTTCAGCAGAATCAACATAGTGATATAACGAGACCTACACCCGAAATGATGATGATGCACAATAGAGTCAATATGCAACCTACAATGACATAAAGGGCAATTCTGTGCACTTCAACCAAAATGGGGCTCTTGTATCAAATATATATATATACGCACGAGCCTGGGTAGGTGATTTTCTTCTTGCGAGGCGATTCCGCCGATGTGCTATTTTCGGTCAGATTGCAAATTTGTGCGGTTGAATTATAAACTTCGAGAATGCTAAACAGGTAACCGGGCGCTAAAGGAGAGCCAGCTTGTAATTTTGCGTTCATTATCAGAAATGAGTCATTAAGATGATGAGAATCATAAGCGTTATATTGACTCTCGTTCAAGGGGCCTAATCGAGTAAAACGATATTCGATGGGAGTGGCGGATATGTTGAGAACGTGTGCAAACTCTGGGTTGATGACACAGGCCAACGAGTATGCTGAATACAGCAACTATATATTCGTCCTTAGAGTAACTCAGCACGCGAGAGTAATCAACTCACGGCTGCGACGGCTCCTTTACTACGAGCCAGGGTAAGAATGTCATTTTCCCTTGATTTATTTGTTGCATTGAAATCGCAAGCTACCAAGGCAATCCACGGGGTGTTATCTATAAAAACCGTCAAATTGTTTATCTCGAAAATGGATCAAAAAGCGCCAACTCGATGGTGTCTGGTTGTTGGCGTTGGTCTCCGAGAAATGCACAAGTCGCCCCTGAGACTAGCTGTCAGACAAGTTTCGACGATCATTATAGGCTCGTGTACTTTGCTAATTCCTTGTCTACTGTGAGCGTTCACCTGGTGCGAGACATTTTGAGGGCAGCTGAATAGGCAGACGAGAATGAGAAGCCGCTGAAAAACACTCAGTGCAGCAGCCATCAGAGGCAGAGTCCGAGAGATAGCCTATGATAGCAGCGCGACAAGGGCTTTTGAGAAGGGCAAAAAAAAGCAGGCCTTTATATTGGTTGCGCATTGCGCGAACCTTGCAGGACGAGGCCCCTTGTAGTAGAAGTTAGAAGCCTCATCCTGGTATTGGTTCTAATTTACGATATAAAACTAGGAGCGCCAGTGTTGTCAATACTACAAACAAAACGATTCACTTTGGTACGTACATGTCTTGCCGCGCGTGTAAACTCACAGACAGCTCTCCTCGTAACTTCTTATTGACATGCTCACAATGCTCAACATCTTGGCATCACAGTAAGTGATATGTGTCTATATCAGAATAGGCTACAATCAAATTAGGATGTCATAATCCGCTTTTGCAAGATCGCGACCTCGTTTCGCTCATCAGAGCGACCACTCGAGGTGATCACCAGAACGGCCTGCTAGGCTGGATATGCTTCAGCTGTCAATCAAGACCCACATCTGTCTCTGCATCCACATCTATTCTTGATCTTGCCTCCAGCGATGACAATCAGGATGATACCCCAAAATCAGCTTCACATATGATAGACCTTACTCTCAGCGACGAAGACATAAAAAAAGAGGAGGTATCCCCAGTCAACACAGCTCCTACTTGGATACATCAGCGTCGTTCATACGCTCAGACTCCAGATGCCTGGGATCGCCTCGCTACAAAAAGGAAGCTCGCGTCCAACACGAGGACGAACAGAAAAAGAAGCTTAAGCAGATGCCTTACTCTTCCCGAAGAATCCTTCGTATTTGTATCCACAGAATGGTTTAATGCCCATCGAAACAAAACCTGAATATTTGTACATCATAGCTCGTCTTCACCACGACTCCAAGCATCCTCACCCCCGTCGTCATCCGAACTTTCCTTCCCGGAGCCATATAGTTTCGTCGTAATAGGGCTGATAATATTCTCAAGTTCTGCTATATCATTAGTCTTGGGCTGACTACACAATCCAAAAGTGCATACCTGTAAACTTTTCTTGTAATTCATCCAAAGTTGCTGTCTCACCATTCGCCTCAATCCACTCTATACCATCTTTAACCACGCCTGCAACTATCTTCGTGTCATTCTCGATAAGCTTGCCTCCTAGTCCTTCCTTATCCGCTAGCTGTTGCTTAAGGCCATAAACAAACGAAGATACTTGGTTGAGCGCTTCCATTCGCTTCCTATGTACATCATCCTCTGCCGCAAACTGCTCACCCTCTGCAACCATACGCTCAATTTCATCCTTGCTCAATCGCGACTTGTCGTTCGTGATCGTGATCGACTCTGACTTCCCTCTATAACAACTCAATGAGCCAACAGATGATGGAAAGTTGTAACGCTAATTGTGCTTACGTTCCCTTGTCGGAGGCAGAAATCTTCATGATCCCGTTGGCGTCAATATCGAATGTGACTTCAATTTGAGGGACGCCTTTTGGTGCAGGAAGAATGCCGGACAGCTCAAATTTCCCAAGGAGATTGTTATGTTTTGTCTGCCCTCGTTCGCCTTCATAAACCTGGATTAACACAGTTGGCTGATTATCCGAAGACGTCGAGAAGCTGTATGTCGTTAGCCTCGACCAAAACAATAAATAGAAAGACACACATCTGGCTCTTTTTCGTTGGGATGATAGTGTTTCGTCTGATAAGAGGCGTAAAAACGGCCCCAGCGGTCTCAATGCCAAGCGTGAGTGGGTTCACGTCAATGAGGATGACGGGTGCGCTGCCTTTTGTACCACTTAGAATGCCACCCTGAACGGCGGCGCCATAGGCGACAGCCTCGTCAGGGTTGATCCCTTTCGATGGCTCCTTCCCAAAGTACTCTTTAAGAAGCTCCTGAACCTTTGGAATCCTGGTCGATCCACCCACAAGCACAATCTATGATGAAACCGTCAAAAGAGACCACAATAAAAAGAGCAAAAGCCACGAGCCTCGTCTATCTCGTTCTTTCCAACTTTGGCATCCTTCAAGACCT
Source organism: Calocybe gangraenosa (assembly GCA_018221785.1). Taxonomy (NCBI): domain Eukaryota; kingdom Fungi; phylum Basidiomycota; class Agaricomycetes; order Agaricales; family Lyophyllaceae; genus Calocybe; species Calocybe gangraenosa. Next base: position 60,704 of record JABCKK010000004.1, read on the forward strand.
GTGACACGGGTTTCATAGTCTTCTTGAACAGATCCAAGTTCAGCTCCTCAAATTTGGCTCTCGTCAGTGTCTCCGAGAAGTCGTTCCCTCCCTCGAAGCTTTCAATCTCGATTCTTGTACTCTGTTGTGTTGACAAAGTCCTTTTCGCCTGCTCCACCGCCTTTTTCAACTTCCCCATTGCTCTTTGGTTCTGGCTCACATTTCTACCCGACCTCGTCTTGTATATCCCTATAAGGTGCTCTATGACACGATTGTCAAAGTCTTCTCCTCCGAGGTGGGTATCTCCAGCGGTGGCTAGAACCTCAAACACACCATCTTCAATGGAAAGAAGAGACACGTCGAAAGTTCCTCCGCCAAGGTCGTACACTATGATCTTGGTCTCGGGCCCTTTTTGATCGAGCCCGTATGCGAGCGCGGCCGCGGTAGGTTCGTTCAGGACTCGCAAGACTGTAAGACCAGCAATTGTTCCAGCATCTTTAGTTGCCTGCCGCTGGGCGTCGTTGAAGTCTGCGCAATATAAAAAATCCCCAACGTAGATGATCAGATATGTGGAAATGAAAGTTGGTGACACATACAAGCTGGGACGGTGATGACGGCATGAGTGACCTTGTGGCCTAGGTACGCTTCAGCACTCTCCTTCATTTTTTTAAGGACCATTGCGCTGATTTCCTCAGGAGACTATACAAGTTGTCAATTATTAGCCCGGAATCAAGCTGTGCCGTCGAAGATGCAAGAGGACTGACAAAGTCGTGGGTTTCACCCTTGTACTTGACAGTGATGGCTGGTTTTCCATTTTTGTCACTAACTGTGAATGGCCAAAGTTTCAGGTCGCGCTGGACGTTCTCGTCGTTGAGTTTCCGCCCCATAAGGCGCTTGGCATCGAATATTGTGTTACGAGGGTTAGTATGGAATGCGTTTTTGGCACTATCCCCGACTCTGAAGATAAATTTGTATGTGAATTAATGATATGAGATAATGGGACAACGGCTTACAATCGTTCATCACCTGAGAAGCTCACCCATGAAGGCGTTATCCTATGACCCTGGTCATTTGCGATAATCTCAACTCGGCCTTCTTTTTGCACGCTATGTTGATGTTACTTAGCAAAGGGGCTTCAACCAGACAAAGGTGCGAACCCAACACAGGAGTAACTGTATTCCAGCATCTCAGTGAGAATAGTATCTTTTCAGATTAGGGGATCGCCACTTACGTAGTTCCCAGATCTAGAATTGGCATCCGACATCATTTGTTATCATCGTTCGCAACACAGATGAAGTACTCACCGATACCGATGACAGTCCCATACTCGGGGCGCGTTAGATTTTCTGATTCAGACTTTACGGGTACAGGACACAGGCAGATAATAGCTAAGATGACACACAATACAAAAGAGGCAGAAGTGAGAATACGTGTAGACTGTACCCTTGTCGGGTGGCGATAAGCTGGACGCCTTGGTAGGCGGGATGGATGACGAGACATTATGTGTTTTGTTTGATGAGTGCTGCCTGAGGTTGGGGCCCCATCTTTATACAAGTGGCCACTCCTATGTATACGTGTATTTCAACAAAGCGGACACGTCCTCGTATAAACGTTGTTGTTCATTCATGACTCGGTGATGGCTGTGCTGCGACTCGTAAACGTGTCGCGGACGTGTCGTTGGTTAAAGATACAAAAGAAAAAGAAAAAACATGTTTTCCAGCACCAAGAGTTGATGCAAGCCCACATACATATTCATCAGAACTCTGGGGAGCGGCAGAGAAGAGGTACCGTTGACTACGCATCAGTACCTGCGATAGACATAGTGAGAAGCATTTCCTAATCAGTTGTGGCTTGTGTCTTGTAAAGAAAATGACCCAAGTTGTGAAGGCATTCGCAGAGAAGGCAGTGTACTTTGGGCAGAGTTGGAATGTGAAAGGCGAGTCGGGCCCTTGAGACAAAGTTAGAATGGACTGGCAAATTTAGCATAGCTCGTTTTTTTTTTTCATGACTTGGCCTGTTACAAGTCAGAAGAAACATAAAATAAGATAGAGAGCGTTAAGCCAGCGAAGGAGCGCAATCAAATTCGCTTGTTTGATTCTGAAATTGCTTGATGGGTCAAATAAACAGAACCGAACCAAGTAACGCCTAAAGAAGGCTTGTTTGCTTCAAGTTAAGTGATGCCGTGTGTTCGCAGATTTCCCGCGAAACAGACCGAGTCGCCTAGAGCCTACATAGACGCAAGATGCAGGTGGGGCATTCTCACAAATTTACGTCTTTTAGTTCTTCAAACTTGAGCTCGAAGTGTATTTTGCCTGGGTGTTAAGGAACCCATCGGAGGATTAAAAAAAACAATCTCCACCCTGTTGATCATCCCGGTTCGAGAAGTTTTTCCATATAACATGGCCTGAGAGCGGCCACTGTCAGACCATCTTGTTGTCCAGCAACCCGAAGCTTGAATTATAGGCTGTAGCTCTCAGATCCGGACCTGATTATTTGGTACATGTCATACTGCCTTAAATATAGGGGATCGCTAAAAGTCTATTTTGAGGGTTTGCAGGATGCATGTCAACTATAGCTTGCGGTACGAGCGAGATTGTAAGCTTGCAAGTGGAAAGAACAAGTCCGAACAGTAGTTTTTACCCCTATCTAATCGGTGTCATATAATACAAGATACTGCGATGTAATTGTTAATTATTTCATTTATACTTCCACCCCGGGTTGTAAATTTTGATTGTCCATTATCAATCCGACTGGGGGCCAGCCATTCTAACTTTAGGGTCCACATCCTTCTCATACAAGGCAAACGCTCGCTGGAACATGGTAGCCAACTTCCTGAGCTCTTTTTTGAATGCAGCCTTGTCGGACCAGGCGAGTTCAGGGTTGAGAAGTTCTCGGGGCACACCTTCGAGAGATGTGGGTATCGAGAGACCAAAAGTGCCGAAAGTTTCAAATTCGGCCTTGGCAAGCTCCCCAGAGTGAACAGCATCAACAATGCGACGAGTGTACTTGAGCGGGCAGCGCTTTCCGGAGCCGAACTTACCACCAGTCCAGCCAGTGTTGATGAGCCAGCAATCGACCTTGTGCTTGTCCATGCGCTCTGCCAACATCTCGGCGTATCGACCGGGCTACATTGGAAATATGGAATGAGATTTTTGTTATTAATGACGCGAGGGTATTAACGCACGTGGAGGACAATAAAGGGTGCACTGTAACAGGTGGAGAACGTAGGGATGGGTTCCAAAACGCCGTCCTCGGTGCCTGGAGTTTTTCTGCGAGTGTAAGAGAATCTGTTGAGATTTCGAGGCCGTGAAAAAAAGTCCTAATACTTACGAGGTGTAACCAGCAAGGAAATGATAGCTTGCCTGCTCAGCTGTAAGCTTACTGACAGGGGGGAGGACGCCGAAGGCGTCGCAGGTTAACATGATGATGTTAGAAGGCTGGCGGTCAACCATGCAAGGAATTTTAGCGTTGGGGATGTGTTCAATGGGGTAGGCACAGCGGGTGTTCTCGGTGATGCTGATGTCATCGTAGTCGGGGATACGAGAGCCGGGGTTGTAGACGACGTTTTCTAAAATACTGCCATATCGAATAGCATTGAAGATGTCGGGTTCTTTCTCGGCAGAGAGGTTGATGCATTTAGCGTAGCAACCACCTTCGATGTTAAAGACACCAGTGTCTGACCAGACATGCTCATCGTCACCAATAAGAAGGCGATTGGGATCAGCAGAAAGAGTGGTTTTGCCAGTTCCCGAAAGGCCGAAAAAGAGAGTAACATCGTTATCCTGAATACCGACATTGGCCGAAGAGTGGAGAGAAAGTTGACCAAATTTGGCGGGTTGGAGGTAATGCTATGATACGTGGTAAGGGACCAGAATATTGATAGTGATGTGGAATGAACATGCCATAACGGAAAAGACACCTTTCTTCATCTCGCCGGCATACTCGGTACCAAGAATAACCATTTCCATACGCTTGAAGTTGATCTCGACAGAGGTAGTTGAGCTCATGCCCTTGGTAAAGCGATTGGCTGGGAACTGGCCGGCATTGTAGATTATAAAGTCGGGTTCGCCAAACTCTGCCAATTGTTCATCGGTAGGACGGATAAGCATGTTATGCTGGGATCAGGGGTAAGAATCACATCTATGAATACAAGATGAGGAAAGTACTTGCCATGAAGAGAGCATGATATGCACGGGCGCAGATAACGCGAACTTTGATTCGGTAACGAGGATCCCACTGAGGACTGGGATATGAGTAGGTCGTCGCAAACGTGTAGGGATCGCTTACCCCGGCATACCCGTCAAACACATACACATTCTCGCGGGTATTCAAGTAATCAATCGCACGCTCACGATTGATCTCGAAAGTATCTGTACTGATGTCAGAATGCTCGATAAGAGTGAATTAGCGGTATCGCTCACGTTCGTCCATCTTGATGTTAACTGATCCCCACCAGATGTTGTCTTTGCTGGTCTCCTCATAGACGATCCGCTTGTCCTTGGGACTACGACCGGTTTTCTTGCCGGAGAAGTTGATCAAAGCGCCAGAGGACGAGATGATGGCACCTTCGTTCCTGATGGCGTCTTCGTAGAGTTGAGCGACAGGTGCATTACGCTTGAGATGGATCTTGTCCATGTCAAAGCCTGCCTGGGAGAAGTACTCTAGATCCTTGCCTATTACTGTCAGAAAGGAAGCGGTTAGTTGGATGGGACCCCGACAGAGATGTGCAGACATACAGTTACCGAATTGTTCGGTGTCGTGCGCTTGTGCGTAGTTTTTATGGAGAATTTGGGGGGTAACATAAGGTGTGTGATGAGGAAGGACCATGTTGAGCGGGTTTGTAATCTAGGTGGGGGATGATAAGATGGTAGTATGGAAAGCAAGGTCCAGTTTAAAAACAGGTCGAGTTAAATAGGAGCGGGGCGGGTTGCCCATGATCCGTCCCGTGACTCCTCCTCTCCTCACTGTGACCCCATACCCATAGGGCCATGCATTGCATTGATAGCCTACATACCGTTATATCCTTGGGCATCAGTCTAATACGCGAGTAGCGGATCGACTGGAAAATCCGAAATCTTGCTTGTCTTAGAACAGTAGCTTGCCACCAAAGCACCATTCCACAGCCCCCCCGACGGGGACCCAATACTTTGGTTGTTCAGTGTATGATGTATGTATATGACACACCCGTGCCAACTGCTGTACTCACCGGTATTACCCGACTAATGATGAACGGACCCACAGGCTCTACTGCCCCGAATATCTATGTATCTTACAGTATGATGGGCGTGAGTGGTATGTAGGTAATACGTGACAACATGCAATGGAATCACATGGATTCGCTCTGATGCGAGCCACTTGTCCTCCTTCCCTGCCACTCGCCTCTCCGTCGGACAGCCGACCTCGTGTAACTTACGTGTGGACAAACAAACACGATCGGCCGAGCCACTGGACCTCCGTAAATGCCCCAAACTACCAGGCTGGCAAGTGGGCTTTCCTCCCAGAGTTTTGTCTTATAAGCCTTCAGTTACCGACTCTGGTGCGAGATGTAAACGCTCAGTATCTTCACCCATGTCATACTCATCCGAAGATATCATAATCAAGCCTTTGGCCTCGTATGACATTCCAAAAGTACGCGCGCTTCATGTAAGTAAAATCCCGTTTTCTCTCCGTCCGGCACACCCCTGATATCAAACCCAAAAGTCCTCGCTCTTGCCAATAACCTACCCCACATCATTTTTCCTTCAATTCACCCTCCTCCCAGGTCGGGTTTGCTTAGTGGCGTACCACCCTGCAGATCCGGATACGCCTGTCGCTTTTATTTCTGCAATGGTTGAGCAGAACCCGCGCGTCCACGGACTCTCAAAAGCCTACTTAATAAACAACACAGAGAGCAAACCGTCCGACGTAACACTGTCAGAAGATACGCCCCACATCGAAATCCTCACGCTTGGTGTCCTTCCAGCCTATCAGCAGCGTGGGGTAGCTCGTCTTCTCTTCCAACAAGTATACCGCTACTTCCACGCAAACCCTGGCCCCGAGCGCAATTTAAGCAGCGACACGATGATTCATGCAAACGTTGCTACTTCCAATGTATCTGCCTTGTCATTCTATGAACGTATGGGCCTCCGTGTAGCGTCGGGGGTCATCCGTAACCTCTATCGAGCTGTCCCGCATGGTTCGAAGGATGGGTATCTCATGGTTGGGCGGATATCTGCTGAGTAGATGTATACCTCTATATTAGTGTAGTGTTGACCTGTTGTATGATGTATGTGTCGCCTCCTTCAATCATACCCACGTGACATAGCCATATTCTCCTCAACGGCCTTGATTCCTGAGTCTTGACGGCGATGGCAACTCGAAAGCGAATGCTAGGCCCTAGGTCGTCTCTGATATCTCATACTTTCCCCCAATTTTACGCATGTTATCTCCTCAAGTCGGCTCAGACATCTCAAGCACAAACGTAAGATTACCCTTCGCCATTTTCTACCGTCTTAGCTTGTTCTTGCACAGAGTGTACATAGGCAGCACCCCAAATCCACCTCGTAGAATCCGGTATACCCCATCAGCTTGAGAACATATATGTTAATCTAAATACCGCAGACAGCATAATGGCGAGCTCAAACAAGGTGCATGGAAAACCCGGTTTCGAAGGCCTTGGGTAATGCAGATGATTGTTCATGGATTTCCATCTCGACTCGTAAGTAGTGTGTTATGTGTCATATTCTACTCGGCCCCTTATCAAAGAACGGACGCCTTACTAAATAACCATTGCGCAGGCTGCACTCCAGTTCGAATGGGCGTGGCAGCATCCGCATTTATCGAGACATCTTCGTGAGGACGACGGCACTCAAACCTTTACCATCCAAAAACCAAAGCGCATTAGGAATAGCGTTCGGTGCGTGCTTTCTTGTATGTGCAAGACTTCACCGTCCGATCCTCAATTAGAATAGTCCGTTCTATGATTACAAGCCATCCTTACCATTTATGGCCCTTACACGTCAAGCTATTCACGGCAGAGGCGGTCACAGCCTGGAACGAATCTGCACAGGGTATCAAGAAACTCCCCCCTGGATTTATATGCAGTGTGGAACTCGAGGGCGTAGATGGTAAATCAGGCAGTCTGGGCTCCGGACGGAGTGCACCGATCAGTGTGAAGGATGGTAAACCGGTTCGAATTTCAAAGTGTCCCAAATTATTAATTAAAGATTCCCCTTCTCCAGAAGAATTTACTTCGTCATATCTCGCAAAAAATACAACTATGTTGGCCAGTAACCGACCCTTAATATGTAACACGTGCCAGGGAGTTCTTACAAACTACGCAGTACGTTATGATATCAAGAAAATAATTTGAGCACATAATTATTGATGTAGGACGCTCTTACTACGGCGCTGTGCCCATCACCGACTTGCCATGCCGTTTACCACCTTTCTTGCTTATCCAAGCACTTTCTTGACTCTGATCCTACAAACTCGGGTCTCATACCCCGGGGTGGTCCATGTAATTCCTGTAACACGTACGTTCTCTGGGGTGATGTTATTCGGGGCTGCTACCGCCGCAAGGTAGGTAGAATCTTACCAGAAGAAGAAGTCATCCTGGAATCAGATCAAGAGGAGCTATCTGAGTGTGCTAGTTGCTCTGGGTCGTCCTTACCAGCAAAGAAAGCTCAGAGTTTGTCGCAAAAACGTGCCGAGGGTAAAGAAAAGGGGGACACTCTCTTCGCCAACCAACGCCCATCTGATTCCAGCTTTAGTTCGAGGGGTGAAGACTCCTTTAATGCTCCAAAACCTCGCCGATCCCCAAAAACATCGACGTCCTCTAAATCATCTGGCGTGACAAAGGCGGTAACAGCTTTGGTCAAGGCAAAGAAAGTGGAGAAAGTTTTCATCAGCGAGCAGGGACTATCTAAATCTAGTGCTACACCAAAACGTCCGAAGACGTCAACATCCAGATCGAGTAGTGCGGTAAGGGCAGCGTCCCCAGCGAAGAAAACTTCCACGAACGACCAAGGATTTTCCCTTGGAGCGGGTGGGCTGTGTCGAAAACGTGGTCGACCTCCAAACACAACCACGCCTCCCGAATCACGTAGTGTGACGAAGATGCTGCCGGTTTCCTCAAAGGGAAAGGCGGCAGCTGCCAACGATTCAAAGATGGCCAATTCCAATGTCATTACGGAAGAGCAGCCACTTGCATCCCGAAAACGTGGCCGATCTACAAATGCGTCCACCCTTGCCAACCCGAAGACAATGCCTACAGTTCCCATTTATTTGGACCTCGACACCGATGCAGCTCATACATCAGTAGAGCCGACCAAAACGCGTGGCTGTCCGCAAAGATGTAGATCCCCAAGATCTAAAGCTCAACGACTGGACAATACTTCTAAAGAACATCTATTCAATTCTGACGTTAGTTCAATAGACGATACGTCTCCTGAATATACCAAGCTTTCTACTTCTTCTCCCAAGAAGGCCAGCAATGAAGCAATAGAACCTGCTATAACGCCTAGGAAGCGAGGACGGCCAACGAAGAACGTACGAGTTGGGAATTACTCAACTATCGCTTGTTGTTTTGCAGCTGAATCAGGTGGAGAGTTCTTCGACTTGGGCGCCATCAGTGATACATCCCTCGAAAAGTCCAGGCTGCTGGATGCTCGTGACACAAGTTCTCTAGATGGCGAAATGGCTGCCTTGGAACATACCCTGGCCTCCATATCCGTCACATCTCCAGCACGAATTACACCCACCATTATCGAGATATCGGATTAGCATTTGCGACTCAAATTATCAACCCAATTATCTAGGTATACGCATATATAAAATTAATTAACCTGCTACATATCAGCGGAATCAAAGGGTGTGTGCTGCCGACACTTTTGCATGTATAACTCTCCCGAGATCACTCACTGCTGTTGTACTGCATATGACTCCTATATCAACAACGACTACTGTGCCAGGCTGGGCTTTGCCAGAAGAAAGAGCATCCTGGACAACACTTGTAACTATCTCCTGGAAATAAGGGATCGGCTTCAGGCCTAAGGCATCTGCGTTCTCGCTGATTGCTGTAGCATTTGAATCTGGTAGGTCGAACAGGGAATGAGACCCGTCAAGGATTGCTACGCGCTGATCACTTAGTAGGCGAAAGTCAAGCGCGTGCCTGCGAGTAGTTACTTGTCAGGATATTTCTCTGCCGATCAATATCCGTGTTGTACGGACCTGAGATTTGCATACAGGAGCCTGTACCAACCTGCTGCTTTAGCAAAAGTGTCAACGCAACGGCCGTCTTGCTCGCTGGCTCGCCGTATTTCTTCCAGCTCTGTGACGATAGGTAATGTATCTCTTAAAAGGGTGACAAGACGTTGTAGAGACGGTGCAAGTCGACCATGACCATGCCTCAGTATGTTGCGCAAAAAGGGTTCCGCATCGTCATGTGGGTTGAAGAGGCCTTCAGCCTTATTCTGGTTCTCACCATTCTGCCAACGAGAAAATCGGAGGTCAAAGTTCCCACCTATTGGTGAGAGTTGATCCTCACACGAAATGGATACTGTGTAATCCTATAACACGTAAATCAGGGTAGCCCTGGTCTAAGTCATGCTCGTACCTGCGCATAGGCAAATTCAACCGTTTGAAGATCGAAAGAAAGCAAGCGAACGCCGCTCCAAGTGTTCTCTTTGGCCATTTGCGCGACTAACTTGCCATTAAGCGACCGAAATGATCAAGCAAGTTATACTTACCCTCTCGCGCAATAACAACCATCTTGGACACTCGTGCCCATTCCTCGAGGAATTCGTCAACGCAAGTGTTGACATTTTCCGATAAGAATGAAACAACAGCTTGCGTGGTGTCATATATGATGCGTTTAGAAGGTCGAATGATGGCAGCACTTGTACCAGCTGTCTTCCCCATAGGTTGTTGCACGTATTTCAGCTTGACTGAGGTCACGACCTGATGATAAAGTCAACCCAAGCCAAATAACTGTGATAAAATGATGCCGACTTGTGCTTTCTTTTCTGACCACCAATTGAGGGGTACGACGCGAATATTGGGCATGGCTGCCTCAGCAGCAGGTGCTCCGGATAGGATATGTTCTGATTGAACACACAGCGCGGGCACAGAACGTGCCAGAGATGATTGAATATGAGCTAATTCCATGGTGACTGAAGTATCATGTGCAGGGTTGACATGGGTAAAGGGAATGCCGCGAAGCTTGAATTGTCTCTCGACATTCATATAAGCTACTCGTGCGCTATGATGTCATGAGTACAGCTCACGAAAAGAAGCGGCTGCATACCTACCAGCAATAACTATACAACTCCCGGAGGACTGGTGTTTCAAGGTTGAAGCTTGTAGTGCTTCGGCGTAAGCCTTTGTAAGTTAGGTAACCCGTGTGACTTACCCCGTGTTCACCTCACCAGTGCTTGGATCTCCTATGACGCGATCATTGCTCTCTCGCTTCTGTTTCCCAATTCGCATATCTGATTGATTGGCGTCAGCAGTAACCACGATATCTTCTCCATGTATACGGTTGAAATCTAGCCAGGCAATATCTTCCATTATCATGTAAGAGAATGTGGATTCTGTTAGGATCCTTGTGGTGATAAGAGCATATCGAAAGCGTTCGTCAGTGATAACAAGAACAAGATAGTGGTCGGGGAAATTAGAGAGCTGGATATACAATGTTCCACGTGTAGTAGGACCCAGTTTCTTGAGCTCTAGATAATTTTCACATGCAGTATGATACTAGAATAGGCAAAGGCTACCTACCTTCCTGTTTGAAGTTTCGACGACGGAAACACTGAAGGCCGAGGTAGTTCGCTTTTTGTTCAGCAAGGTCTGTAATCGTCTTGAAAAAATTGCAGCTCGCTAATGGCTGATATCAGATGGCAACTTACGAGAAGCCGAAGGCGTGTCAAAGCCTCAAACAAGAGTGTTGGGTTATCGTTGAGTTGATCTGAAATGGCGGTGAACCGTGGGCCTCTGCCTGCCGCTGCAAGGTCTCCAGTATCGCGAAGGCTCATACGTCCGGTTCTGGAGTCGATGGTCATGATTACAACCTCGTCTGCGCAGAGGTGAACTCGGAGTGCTTCAACACCTTCTATACGAGAAGATTAGTAGGAAACATAATAGTGGCCCTGTGAAATTTACCATCTCTTAAGAGTGTGACGACACCTGAAGGCGAGAAAATATTTCTATTTGGACCATGCTGAAGTTGGTATTGGAAAACCGTGAGGATAGAATGGGCATGCTCTTCAACGACATTTCGTAGAAGTTTTTCGAAGTCCAGGTTATCAGCATCCTATACAAGAGCATTAGCATTAATTGACATGGCTACGTGATAGATACACGTACGATGTGGAGAACGTCGCTGGATAACGTCCCCCCCGAGACAACATCAACACCCAAAGCCCCCTTCGCAGGTTCCCAGGTGGTCAGAAATCGCAAACCTTCCACTTCGTCAGAAGGTTTTTTTATGCCAAGCTTCGACATGCGCTGTAGCTTTGCAAAGGTTCTGGCTCTGGGTGACCGCGATAGCCTCAAGTTGGTTTCGGCTGAACCGGTAGCCTCCACTATTGATATAGTCAAAGTGCCACCTAAGGGCGGCAACTTGAAGCGCGAGCGGCCTTGGGGTAATTGAATTGGGACTTGTCGACTACAATAAGGATAAATATCTCAAGACCAGCAGCGTCGGATAGAATTTGACGTACACCCAATACGACACTGTCATCGCTTTGCGATTCTGCCCCATCTGAACATTCAAGTACTCTGCCCAACCAAGTGATCTCATACGTTCGGCCTGTTAGAGTAGCCTCACAACCTGCACGACAATCGGAATGCAGTGACGACTTACTTGATACCACAGAATCTCCAATTGGTAGGACAGGGACATCATTTCTAGCAGGTATAAGCATGGTTCAAAGCAAGAAACATGTTCAAACGCGCACGTAAAAAGTTGTAGATACGAGTGAGAGGGGTATCGCAAACACCATCTGGAAGCTGTGGCCCCCGCAGCACTTCAACATCGGGCTGAACGTCCTGAGCTAAAGGCAGATAAAAAGCTAATCGCGCATCTGCCTCGTCTGTAATATGTCGTTTCACAATTCCTGTCGGTACTCTGGGAAATTCTACTCGGCGCTAAGCATATAACAACCTCCTGTCTAAGATTCTACTTACCTTGAAGCCCAGTGAGGTCCCCCCCAATGTTTATCAGAAACTCCACATGGACAAAGAACCACCCGTCATCTTTTTGAGCCCCGCGCAAGCAAAGGGATGTTTCAAAGAGCTTTGGCACAGTGAAATAAACACGTCCATCGGCTGTTCAGGGGACTTCAGCTGTTTTCAATGAGTGGCACCACAAGTAGAGAACCTATGCGGTACTGCGCCATCTCCACAGGAACAATCTCTGATACCCTTAGTCTATAGCGAATTACATCTTCCATCTCTATGATAGTTTGAGTTATTTGTGAATCTGTTAACGGAGTAACAGGTATTATAGATTTCTGAACGCTTATGAGAACGAATCATAGAGTAGGAATAGATCAGCATACCCTGATGCAGGTTGGTAACCTCACATATGAACCTGTGGTCAACACATCCAAAGACGTAAGGAGATCATGATTTCTCAGTCTGTTCGTTCCTAGGAGTCAGTAGGAGTTTACGGTGACAGCACTACACACTGAGAACCTTGCCGGATCAAGACTTTCTCTGGCGTATTTCAAGCCGTCCATAGCACCCTCAAACTGACGGTTTTGTATCATCAAGAATGCGGTAATATTCTAACTTCATTTAGTACATACACATGAACAGGAGATGTGGTGGGCTCACCATGCATTTCTGTACGGTCTCCGCGTCTCGAGCCCATTTCACGACTGCATATAATTTCACAACTTGTTTTTTTGTTTTGACAACCCAGTCGGCCAATGTCCTTTTCCGAGCACTATCAGACATGTTTGGCATACTAATGTGTATTAGTTCCTTATCTGAGGGCAGTGTTCAGTTAACTCACGTTTCCGCTAGCTCAGCTAATTCAGCGTAAATGACCTGCATGACGCGTGAAAGCAGGTCACCGAGCGGTATTTGACCATCCCCTACAACGGGAAGCTCCTGCTCCAACTCTTCCATCGAGGGTACAAGGTTACCAGTCTGATCATTTAAGTTGGCAGGTAGCGATCCATTGGAAATGAGGATATTGGACATCGACTCTGTGGCCAGCCCATCTCGATGCATAGAGGTTGTTAACACAAATGGATCAAGGTTTCGTCTAGATATTTATCGCAGCTGTCGGCATTAAATGTCACAAAAGCAAGCAGGTCCTGGTTTATAGGTACTTGATGAGTCCTTGTTGCTGGTTAACAAAGAAGTCAGAGGTTGCACAGCCACCACACGCTGTACTCTCGGGCTTGCACCTCAAATACCCTGATGGACTACCTGAGGAATCTTGGATCAGCTGCCGTATCTACCCTAGTTCAAAAGTCTGGCTTAAACCTTCCATTCTCCATTGGACTAAAGGTTACCACTCTCGACGGCATTTGTAATCTATACGATGGTACCAGACGAGTACGAATTGCACCTCCAACTTTTTCTCTTGCCTCATCAATGTCGTATATAGGAAGACGGAAGCCCTGCGTCCATATTTGAGTACGACTTTAGCGACCACAACAAAAAGACCGTTAAGCAACTTGCTCTTAATGCTCTCCGGAAGCTCAGGACAACACGCCACCCTGACGTCCTTAGATTCATGGATGCTGTGGAGACGGACACTCATATATACATAATGACAGAGCACGTAAAGCCGTTACAGCCAATCCTGCAATCATGGTTATCCCGTGATAATAAAGCAAGAGAGGATTGGCTGCTGTGGGGTCTACATCGAATTTCGGTACGTGCACCTTTGATCAAACGCATAACATCTTGCAATAACATAACCCAGGTAGCTCTGTCTTTTGTGAACGATTCTTGTTCTTCGACGCACGGCAAAATATGTATCAACTCTATCTTCATCTCACCTTCCGGAGAATGGAAATTGGGCGGTTTTGAATTATTTAGCAATCCAACGGAGGAGTCTCCAACTTTATATGTATGCCACAACCATTTTCTTATTTTTTCTTATAAAGTGGGAGTGAATTGGCACCTACCAGACGCTGGGTAGCCTCTACCCCGATTCTTCGCACTGGGCGACCCCAGAAGTAAAGAAGGGAGGATGGTCAGTGTTGAAAGAGTTAGTGGCGAAATTTTAAGCGCTTTCCAATTCTGACCATATTCTTTAGTTATGAACCTGCTGCCGCAGACGCGTACGCATTGGGCACCCTCTTATATGCAGTATTCAATCCATCACATCCACCTCCAGCTACCATTCACCCACCTCACCCACCCCCTAGTGCTGCGTCTAGCGGCTCCATTCCGCCTGCTGTATTCCTGTCTTACAAAAAACTTCTCAATCCCAATCCAAAAGGGCGACTCACTCCAAAGGCCTTCCTTGAGATTGGCATGACAGACACCGGTATCTTCACAACTAATAAACTCGTTAAGGTTTGCCTCGGTTTGGACAATTTTGCGTTGGGTAGCGAAGCAGAAAAAAACTCGTTTCTCAAGTAAGCCCTCAAACCACATAGGTTGGACAATCGACCTGAACGTCTTTCTAGAAATCTCAGAGAGTCGTCGACGTCATTTCCACCAGAATTTACCTCACGCCGCGTCCTACCTTCCTTGGTGACAGCCTTAGAGTATGGAGGTGCATCTGCACCAACCATCCTACCACTGGTACTTCAATTTGGGTCCGATGTACCACCTGAAGATTACTCCACTACTATAATTGCACCTCTAATCAAGCTGTATGCCAGTCCTGACCGTGGAACCCGTATGGCATTGCTTGAACACCTTTCGGAGTACGTCGACAAGTTGGATAAGAAGATTGTCAGCGAGAAAATATTTCCTCATCTTGTAAGTGGTTTTGGGGGGATAGTATAGACTGTCGTTTACATAGGAAACACCTCTCAGTCGACAGGTTTTTCTGATACAGTGTCCGTCATTCGTGAAGCGACTACGAAGTCCATCATTTTGTTGGCTCCAAAAGTTGGTGTTTCTGCAAGTTACATGGTGGTGTCCCGCTCAAATGTTCTTAATAGTTGAATGATCGTATCCTCAATAACGACCTCTTACGTTTTTTAGCCAAGATGCAGTCCGATCCGGAAGCATCAATACGCACTAACACCTGTATTCTTATTGGCCGTCTTGGGCCGACGTTGGGCTATCACACAAAGAAGAAGGTTCTGGTCCCTGCCTTTGTACGGGCACTCAAGGATTCTTTCGTCCATGCACGCGTCGCTGGACTCATGGCATTTATGGCGACTATTGATTGTTTTGAAATTGAGGACGTAGCAAATAGGGTTATACCAAATATTTCCTTTGCTATGATTGACAAGGAAAGGTATGCACGGCTGTTTTTACCAAACAAGCCGATACTAAATCCTCCCGCAGACTCGTCAGAGATCAAGCCTTCAAAGCTGTGGAGCTCTTTGTTAAGAAACTTGAAAATCATGCAATGACGATGGTAGGTTTCGTGCTATATGGTAGTACACTTGTTGTTTCTACAGTAACATTCCTGTAGGCTGAGACAGCTGTGACCAATTCAAATGATGCCCCTAGTACTTCTGTGCCTCAACAGACCGCAATTGTCACCACAGCGGCCGGAGCAGCAAGTTCTTTAGCTGGCTGGGCCATATCTTCATTGGGGAAGAAAGTGCGTGTCTTTTTACATAGCTATCGATCGTGTTGACCGAATGATGCTTAGCTTATGAGTTCGGATCTGCAGACCACTATTGGAGTTAGTACGGGAGGCGCTCCAGTGGAACGTTCAACTTCGGCGCCAACCCCTGCTGGGAATACCAGCGCCTTTCCTAGTACTTCACGGCTGCTGACCCCTCACCCAGTTTCTGCAGCAACTTCCCCCATAGCATCTTCTGCACTCTACCCCAATACAAAGGTGAAGGGCATGCAGCTGGGGGCCAATAAAATGCCAGCCAGCATCGCCGCCAGTGTTACGGCGGAGCAATATGCGGAAGATGTCGTGCGTTCCTCAAGGATAGAAAATCCGTGGGGTAACGACGACCTCATTGATGTTAATGCTGACGAAGATGACTGGAGTGAGTAGACTATCGACAGCCGCTGCATTTCAGATAACTACATATCGCTACTCCTAGGCGCCTTCGAGAGTGCACCGCCAGTGATCATAGCCCCAAAACCAGTCAGTTCTGTAGGGCTTGGGCTTGGGGGCTATGGGATCATCAATGGGAGCTCAAGGTCCATCACACCTAAGGCCACTAACAATCCTGAGCCTTTTAGCAAACACGCCGCTCCAAACGTTCCCTCTCTCCCCACGAAGAACGCCACGTCTCAGTCACTCTCGCCTGGTCCTTCGACTCCCAATGCATCGGAAATGAGCAAGGAGCAGAAGGCTGCAGAAATGGCACGGCGCAAAGAGGAGCGAAAGCAGGTATGCAGAGCATTACTCCCCATATGACGCATATCTCAACTACGGCAACTCTGACAGAGGATTGCTTTGTTGAAAGAACAAAAGAAGAATGCAGCACGGACATAGAACTATCAGACATATGATTTTCGAGCGAAAAGGAAAACGGCAAAATATACGGACCAGTCATATCCCAATGGTATACTTATCAGTTCTCGTTTCGTGGTGTCTAGTGTTTAACAATAGTCTAAAATTAGTCTAATTACTACTCGTAACATAATCTATCCCTCGAATAAATCACAGCGCGGCAAAGCAGCGCTGCAACGTTCCAGGGTTTGCCTAATCCTTGACACTACGTCGCTGTGCCTTTGGAATAAGAGTTCCTGCCTTCTTCCTCAGCTACTCAAAATGTGCTGTTCAGTGATGATGCTATTCCCATGCACATGTGTGATGGAATTCATTCCTCGTGTCAGCGTACATATATTTATTGACCGCGTGCCTTGACAGTTAGCCGATACGCACCCCTCCCTACTTACAGAGGTGCCAATTAGACCTCGGTACATCGAGCACGATGTCAACAATCACTCCAAACCAAGCGAACGGCAGCAGCAATACCAGCAGAACGTTTTTGACCGCCCTAGTTGCTAATGCTGGCCTTCTCTTAGTCGAAGTCGGGGCTTTTTTGATCTTAAGGACAAAGCTTTGGAGGATTTACAGCCCCAGAGCCTACTTACCGCCGCCCGAGTACGTTCCACCATGTGCCGTGTTGTCTTTATAGGTGCTCATCGAAACTCAGCAAACGAGCCCAGGAACTCCGCTCAGGCCTGTGGAAATGGTTACCCGACCTTATACTTTCACCTCCTCAAGACATAGTAAGCCTCAATAAAGACCGCCGCTTACCTGCCACTAAGTGCTCCCAAGATCCATAAAAATGGCCTTGATGCATACATGTTCCTACGGTTCCTCAAGATGTTGATTTGGATCTTCCTCGTTTTCACACTCCTAACGTTCACTGTGATAATCCCCGTAATTGCATCAAACGTGAAGAATACCCTGGGTGGCTTGGATCGTATCTCGTGGAATAAGTGAGGCTACAGAAGTGAGTGTCTTGACGTGAATTTAGCTAATAGCTTTTCTTTAGCATCATCGACCCTCAGGATCAACCGCGTTTTGCGGCTCACGTCGTTGTTGTTTATATCTTAACGTGTGAGTCGATTACCGATGCGTGTACAACTGCGCATTCACCAACCATATCTAGTTTTTGTTATCTACTTAATGCGACGCGAAATGCTGCACTTTGTGCATTTGCGTCACCAGTTCTTAATTAGCAAATCCCACTCCCGTCTTGCTCAAGCACGAACAGTTCTCATCACAGCCGTACCCGACGAACTTGCCACGGAGAAAGACCTTCGAACTTTCGCAAGTTTCGTTCCAGGGGGGGTTGACAGAGTCTGGATTCTTCGCGAGCACACTGTCTTGAATGATCTTTTCGCAAAGCGACAAGATGTATGCATTAAACTCGAAATAGCCGAGGCAAATCTCCTAGCAGAAGCTACAGGAGCATGGCGTAAACGAGAAAAAGCCAATCTTAAAGCTCAAAAATCGAAGACTCACGATGCAGAGACTGGCAATGCCAAAGCTGGACCTCAGCTTGCATCGCGGGAGCTTTTAGAAGAGCTGGTACCTCTCACACGCAGGCCGAAACATCGTATCGGCTTTTTGGGTCTATTTGGAACTAAAGTGGACACCATTGACTGGTGCAAAGTGAGTATACTACCTCTCCTTCTCGTTACTTTTATTTAGTACATCTCGTGATCAGGGAGAAATTGTCCGTTTAAATACGAGGATCAAGGGAGAGCGTGCAACCCTTGTTGAAGGCAAATTCTTGGGCAGCGCTTTCATACGCTGCAATCTTCAGATTGGTGCGCACGTCCTCGCCCAATGCGTTAGTTACCATGAGGTAAGGCTCCTGATCATATCTTGCAGCGTTGCTAACCCCCCAACAACTAGCCGTTGAGAATGTATGACAAATGGATGGAAGCTAACCCTAGAGACATTGTTTGGAAAAATTTAGACGATGGCGCCCTTGAAATGCGTTCACGTTATGTGATCTCATGGCTCGCCACCATTGGCCTGATCGTCGCCTGGGGCTTCCCTGTTGCTTTCATTGGAACATTGAGCAATCTCGACGACCTTTGCTCCAGGCTTCAGTAAGCGAGCAAAAATTATCATTGATACCGAGACTCCCGTTGAAGTTCCCTGTCATAGCTGGTTAAGATGGGTTTGTGCTGGTGAATTTCCTTGGCTCACGTGTTGCGAAGAGTCGTTAATCGCAATGTAGCACCTAATCCCTTACCTGGCATCATCCAAGGCGTGCTCCCACCTGCTCTTCTCGCAATCCTATTTGTCCTTTTGCCTTTCATGTTGCGTGGTGAGTAATGGGGTTTATCAGTAATCCAACGCCTTCCGTTGATCTGTTCATAGGACTCGCTTGGTACGAATGTATCCCAAGATACTCGCTGATATCCATCAGCGTATATCGACGCTTCTTCTTGTTTCTCTTGATGTAACGGACCTTTATTTAGATAAACCTAGATGGATACACTGATAGTCAACTTCTAGCCATGGTTTTCTCATTGTGACATTGAGTTCGGGGATAACGAAAGGTGAAATACCTATTACCAGATGTACTCCCTATGCTCACACTAGGTTCCTCAGCGATCGAAGGGGTCAGGCTTCTAATGATCTATTATATACCTCATGAACTAACAGCAGGTTCTGAAAGATAATTTCGCAACCTACCCAAACAGTCCAGGAGCTTGCCAGACAGCTACCAGGGGCCTCCATCTTCTTCTTGACGTACATGGGTAGATATTCGTAGGACACCTACACCATCAGCCTCTGATAATGCCCTCTCAGTCACTCAAGGTCTTGCCGGAGCTGGCGGAGCTCTGGCACAGCTTGTCCCCCTTATACTCCATTATATTAGAAAGTGGTTCCTAGGGCGTACGCCGCGGCAGGCATATGAAGTGAGTTAAAATAGTCTGATTTATTGTGGCCACCTATTGACTATCACAGGTTACGTTCTTAATGCCTTCGGTCAGTCAATTTTAGCTCAATCATTGCACTAGAAACGATCCCAATTACAGGCCGATTTTGGAATCGTCCTACCCCGGCTCTCTCTGCTTGCTACAATAGGTTTTGCTTATAGCGTTCTCTCACCTCTCATCAACCTTCTCGCGCTGATAAGTACATGTATGGTCTTTTGGGTATCAACAATGATAGCTTATACACCTACAGGTTTCAGCATGTTCTATATTGCGTGGAAATTCCGTAAGCTCTTCAGGTTATTCATATTTGACGAAGGCTTATTCGAGGAGTCCTGACACAGGTGTTCGATCAGCCAGACGAGAGCGAAACGGGTGGATTATACTTCCCTATGGCTATTTCAAACCTCTGTAAGTGCCAGCTATGACGGCCTTGTGTTCAGATGATTCACGTATATCTCAACCCATAGTTGTCGGTCTCTATATTGAACAAATTTGTCTCGCTTGCTTGTTTTTCCTGAAAGTAGAAAAGAACGGAGGGCCCGCTATTGCAGAAGGAGTTTTCATGCTCGCATTGGTCTTGATTACATTGACGGCCCAACTATTCTTGCGTCACAGCTTCAACCGTGAGTGTTTCAATGTATTCTGATGTAGCAAAATCTAATTAATCACCAGCGATCACCAATTATCTTCCTATGTCTTTGGCAACAAAGAAGATGGCGAAACGATACGAACGGAATAATCAAGGAGCTGGAGTAAGCACGTATGAAAAAGAAATCGATCTATTTAGCAGACAGCGTAGGTGGATTAGACTTTTACATTGTATTCCATTGTTAACATATATTGTAGAGATTCGGAGCGTTAGAAAGCGGATTACGAAGACCACCAAGAAGCTAGACGATAAACTCGATACTCTGAAAGCAGGGATTCATCGAGGCAGTCATGACAGTGACTCAGATGACCAGTCAAAGACCCCAAGGACAGAGAAAGATGCGCCACACGCACAAACGACGAGCGCTAACCTTCCCCTTGAAGGGGCACCGGAGATCTTCCGTACAATTTCCAAGGACTCCAAGCAGTCCAAGTCATCAAATCCGTTGGGTATCCCCGTCATTGATCCAGCTGCCCCTGCTGTTAGCGGCAGTATTGATGACGACAACGACGATGACGATGACGACGGTGACACAGACGAGCATGCATTTGATCATCCATCTACCTACATTGACCAGCCGTGGATCTGGATACCTCATGATTCTCTGGGTTTTAGTGAGATCTTGACAGATGATCTTAGGAAAACCGGGATAGATGCTAGTGACGTTGGGGCTGCAATGGATGAAAAGGCCATAGTTGAAGTCACGAGAAATCCGCCAGACGAAGAATGGAATGGGGGCCATGACGATTGATACCAAGGATTACTTGTTACCGTCTTAATTTAACCCTCTGTTTCCGGATCACATTTCACGAAATGTTGTGAGATCAAGATGAGGTATGCTGTAGCTCCTCAATTGGCACGCGCACTAGCCGTTGCCCTCCCCCTTGAGTGTCCGAAGACATTTCTCCCTCTGGAACGTCGTCAACAGTATTGCGGGAGGCCACTGCTCACGCGTTGTTGGGTTGCATATGCATATGATGTGATACAGAAGCATGCTCACGAAATAAGCTTAAAATTTCAAACATCCTTGGCCATTGTTCAAGGACTTGACCATGAACTAGGGATCGTCAGTACTGGATCATATATCGGTGTACGTTGATAGGATGTACCTCGTCCCGCATCAGCCATAACCTCACAATCTTCACTGAGCCCTTCCATCCTCTCGAGGTAGAGAGCACTTGCTCTTTCTAACGCAGACACAGCGTCATACTCTTTTTTCTTCTCAACTAGTTTAGCAATTGCAGCAGCACTCGTCTGCGAACCACCTTGAGAACTGCGAGTAGCCGCTAAAGGATGACGCATGAGACGTAGCAGATTTTATGGAAGGGTAGCTGCTATAAAACAAAGGCGACGCGTTGATTACACGTATTTGACTTCATCTGCTACCGCAGCAGTTAACCCTTCCCGTCCCCAATGCTCTGATACCCTGCCACTCATATCCATAGATCAGCTCGATCGGTGAAGGTCGATGTCTGATACTAAGGATGACCCAAGCGGGAGCAACCCGCCGGTCTACGAATTGCATCCCCCTGTGTGGCTTCCCAAAGCCCATGCTTCTGCTGACCTAGGTATAGCCCGAAAACTCAGCCCCTTTCCTACTCACTCAACTTGCAGGCTACCTTGGCTTTTTTCCTCCACACGTTGGACAAGAGGAGGATCTCCTCTCCGAAACAAATATAAAAAATGGTTTCGTTCTGGACCACCAGGTCTCTGTGAGTGTATCAGTACTTGATATACTCTCACCCTAAATTGCCGATAGGCTGAGACCTTCAGTGCCCATTCCATTGTACATGGCGAACTGTCTTCAAACGGAACATACTCGAAACTCGAGGCACTGATGAATGAAATTTTTACCCGAAGGGCTGATAGTCTCCCCGCCATTCCGTAGGTTCCGTCTCGCGTTTAACGCTCTTTCTCATCGGTTTAAAGGCCCTCCACATTTCGTATTCCTACCCGAGTGACTTTGAATGACTCGAAAAGGCAATCCTGGTTTGCTGATCTCGCTAATCCCGACGTTCCTCTTCATAAGTTGGGGAAAAGCGTCCCTCATGGTGCAAAAGGACATGACCTTCTGGATCTCCTTCAGTCAAACAATGTTGCTATACCTAGAGCCGTTTGGTTTCTACGAGTTTTCGGCGCGAACGAAACGGTGCGAAATCCACACAGGTTAACCTGTAGTCTGTTTTATAATCTGCTAGAATAGGCAGGTCTGAGGAACAAGCCATCTTATAATCCTACACAGTACAGCATCGACTGGGCAAATGTAGTGACCAGTTATATGAAAAAGCAGTTAACCGACATTGCATTGCCTAGTGCCCCACGGCCTGGGTTAAACATCAAACAAACTTTCAAGGGTGTTCTTTCCGATGGAGACACACGAGAACGCTGGATTTCACGTTTCGTCTATTGGTCAGTCCATATTCTGGCTCGCCAGCACACTCTCTGAAGACACCAAAGTTTGAAGCTTTTACAAACATTTTATTCTGAGGGCCTTGTCGATAATCGCACATTCCTCATTTGGGTAGTGCAGCAAATAAGCACATGTAATCTAGCTCAAACCGGTTTCATAACTCGTCTAGCGGACGAGTATCTGGATGGCATTATCGATACCCGCCCTTTGACTCGGCCATTCATAGACGCCTGTTTGTCAAAGCTAGCTGAGGTATGCCATGGGTAACTCACGTGCATTAGCATTCTGACACTAGCAAAGATCCGCTCCACTTCAGCACAGGAGTTTCTTTGCGATACGGAAGTCTTGCTGAAGAGCCTACTTCAGGTTCGCATTGAAACCTTCTTTGCAGGTGAATGGATCACTAACTGCTGGAATCAGCGTCTCTGCCTCGTCTTACCTGATTCGTTTGTCAGTCCCAAGATGTGGAAGACACATTCCATCCTGCTCACGGAAATTTTGGGTGAAAACATCATAAAGCAGTGTGGGGATGTGCACGTTGAGCGGAATGCCAGAGACATTGGTCAGATTCTTCAAGAAAACCTCGCCGACATCAGAAGAAGGACCGAGGCTATGCTCTTCCGAAACATTCCGATGCACATGTCTACACGATTGTCATCTACTATTTCTGGTGTCAAGGTATTTAAGCTTGCGAATGGGGCCAATATGACCTAACAATCCGCCACAAAGCTTTTAAACACCATCTCAAGCACCACAGACCTCGGAAACCTTCAGTTCTTTTCTTATTCGATGGATGATGAGCTTGCTTTCACTGAGAAACTGGATATGCTTCTGACTTGGTGTGTAACCCCTCTCCAATATGGCGACCATCGACCATTTGCTGCCGTCACGTTGATACAAAATTGGCGGTCACAAGTGGGCGATCGTGCAACCCGTAGGGACTTCAGCCCGCCGGATGAATTCCTGCAGGATCGCCTTTTTGATTGGCTGGATTCGTCCGACGTTGCTGGAGATTCTGAAAACATTCGTTATGTTTCTCTTCTCTTTGAAAGACTTGTGAAGCATGAGTTATTTTCCTATGCAAGCTACATTCAGCGGCTGATTGCTCGTGGCGAAACGGGTTTATCATTCACGGAGGTTTGTACAAAATATCTAATCCATCATCTGGTTACAGCATAATCTCAAAAACTCTACAGAATGTGGAATCACGGCATCGCAAATTCCTCCAGTGGATTCCTCTCTGCAAGTCAAACTCATCACTGATCAGCCAACGCAAAGTGACTCTTTATGGAGTACGAACAAGGGAGATGCCTGAGGACGCAAATGAACGAGAAATGCGACGTGAGATACGAGCCGTTCTTCCTGACATTTTTGGAGGTTACTTCTTATACTCCTTACTACTACCCGTCTTCTCAGTTGTGTTTATAGGACAACCTCTCACTCTCGCCATGACAACATCAGCTCTTATAAACAATTGCAATGTACTAATGAGTTCGACACGCTTTGAGCAAGTACGAACATTCCGGCACTGGCTTCTACCCATCTTAGAGAAGCATATCTCAAGGTAGTTTACGTATCTTGCCACGTTCTAATGCACTCACCTTGCTCAGTCAAAGCTCCGACAGCAAGCCAGCGCTGTTGAAGACATATAGCATATCAGTGGAGTTAATGGCTCATGCAAGATGTTTCCATTGCATTCTAGACGTGCGTTAGCCGATGTTATCATCACCAACGAGATGAATCAACTCCTTTTAGCTAACACTCTGCCTTTTGGATCATTCAACCACAGTAGATTTGTTGAACGCAGTAATCGACACGCTTCAGCGATTCGCGACAATCTGGGCCTGCATGAACACTATGAGTGTCATCATCTCTGCCCTTGATAAAGCTCACCAACTATGGAAAAATCGAGGGGTTCAGTCCCGTCCCTTGTTATCGCTGCTGTTGGAATTCGATGGAGGGGAATATCTCACCGATACATCCCGTGACCGCATCACTAGCGAGATCACTGCGTTTACATCCGTTAGTCATTATTCATGTATCTACAGGCTTCTTTTTTTACTCCCTGTTCAAGGCGCTACAGCCTGCGACAGACCATCCTGATATTGCACCCGTAGTTCTCCCCGAGATTCTCCTTCTTGCTGGCGATCTTGATTTAGACGCGCCCTCGCTACTTGCCAATAGCCTTTGGATTAAATATCGAAAGTCCGTCGATTGGGCATGGAAGGTATGGGATAACACCGTCGCCAGCCTTCGACAAGTCCCCGTCATGACTTCTGACGAAAGCAGCCGCAGAGCTTGCGCCCTACGATATGGTATATTCTTATGGCACGTAGATCAACACCTAGCGACTGGCTTGGACAGCGAAGTTCTTCAATGGTTCACCGGGACTGGGAAAAATGAGCTTACAGCACTCACTTCCGAAGCGTGGAATGTCTTGATCGTAGTCTTGCTTTATCTAACGGTACATGGTGCACTCAAGACGACTACCATTCTCCGAGGCCTTGTATACCCGGCCTGGCAACAAGCTGCTAGTTATACAGTAGGTCAACAAGGTCCCGTTATTGAAACTTTCCTCCGCTCTGCCAACGATATCTGTTACCGGTTGCTACTCTCAGAGGACATCAACGATAGCCTTCCTCCAACGGATTTGCTTGACCTTCAGTGTATCCGAACCAGGCGGCAAGACGTTTACTGTGGGTCCCATTTCCCACTCCTGGCATCGAGCATTCCCCTCCTCATTCGCGTAGAGAACAATGAGTCCATCTCCGGAGATTTGCGCAGCGATTCAACGTCACTCCGCCACTCTATATCCCACAATCGGGACTTCCGCCAGGGCGCTTATAGAAACCTTGACGCAGTACGAAAAGCCTTTGAGTCTTCACTCCAACAACCCGACGAACCTAACAAAACACTCAGCAATCATATCATCTCAGGGCTTCGTATGCTATTATCCGATATCAGTGATGGTAAGTCTTTTCCTCATAGTACATAACCTTAAATCAGCTGGAAACAGATCTAGAGTTGTCGGAATGGCCCACCGTACCATCGCTTCTGAGCCCTTGGAAAATCACCGCAACCATGGTTCAAATGCAGCTCATATTGAAACAAATGGGCCAAGAACTCGTTCATGACCCAGCTAGTTCAACCGCTAACATTAATCTTGATCGACTCATTCTCATGCTTCTCCATCACTCAGTGACGTCTGACGAGGCGTTTTTCGTTGGTGATATGGCCCGTTCGGTCGATAGTATAATTGCTAGCAAAGTAAGTGCACAATTCGTCCAATACACATTACCCCTCTTATGACGGTGGTGAAGTTTATCACCAACGGATTGCAATGCATTAAAGAAATAGCACAAAAATCAACGTCTGCTGCCCGCGATTTTCACCAGGCTGGTGAAGTGTTACGTATACTAATTTACGTGGCTGAGCCCTTGCGAGAAGGAACAACACCACTTCATGTGCCTGATAGCTCTGTACAAGAAGAGTTCATAGAAGCATTGGTCTCGAAAGTTATCTCGGTCGAGGCTCTCACAGTGGTAGACGAGCTTCCGGAAGTGACTAGACTGGAAATTACAGAAGATGTGATACTTGTTTTGAGGCTCTTACAGTTCGAATTAGGCTTCAGGACTATCTGGACCACCCGAATGCGGGAAGCAACGGAAAAGATGGCATCTGTGTTGTTCAAACTGGCAATGGTCTGAGTACGCATTTTCATATAGAGTTTCTTCTAAACCTGTTGATAGTTTTTTGGCCTCCCTATCAACCACAACCCAACCTTGTATCCACTAATAGTTGATACGCTCTATTATGTCCATGATGGTAAGTAGCAAGAAAGGTACTCAGGAGTTAAACTCACCCTATCGTCCTAAACCAGAGATGCCAACGGACATGAAAGCAACGCCATATGACCCATTCCGCAATTACCCCGCAGAGTCTATCTGTGATTTACCCCTCGACTTACCCGTGGAACTTCGCAAGCAGCTTGCCTCGCTCCTGCCCTCCCTTCCCGTCGCAGCCTCCGTCTCCAACATGGTGAACTCTTACAGGGACTCTATAGGTAACTTGATATATGGATCCCCTGTGGTCAACCGCCCTTGGGAGTGGATTGAAAATCTCGGAGAACCAACACCTATGGATGTAAAGGGAGAAAAGGGGAAGGAGGAGCAGTCGGAAAGTAGATACATGGTAAAGAACTCCGGCTCGCTATCACTCGATACATTTGGCGCTCGGTTGACTGGCGACGGGGTGTTGCGAGCGGCACACGACACCGATTCCCGAAAGGAAGGGAATATACGTGGCTTCGAGGATGGGTTATCAGCTGAGAATCTCTTCAGAAGAGATTGGAGAGAAACCAGGGTGGAAATGGAGGTCGACGTTACAGCTGGGATCACAGGCGGACGGCTGAAAGGCGAAATAGATCTTGACAGTGGAGGAGCTTTCAACACAGGTTCAAAATCAGAAAGGAGAACAACCCCAAGAGGTTCACCTACTCCTTCAGTTGTCTCACGCTCATCTGCTCGTGGGTCTGGAGGTTCCTTGCGACAGAGTCCTCAAGGATCGATGGGCAGAAACTCTAACTCGACTATCAGTGATATCATCGAAGTTGAGAGCAACTCAACGAACATCCCAAAACGACCCTCGGGGAGCAAGCGGAAAGCCTCCACTACAATAACCGTTAGTGATGACGAAGTAGAAATAGTCGAAGGCCCTGTGGCAGTCTTTTCGAGCACGAAAAAGTCCAAACCCAAGGCCCATGTGAAAGTAAAAGGAAAGAAATGACGCCCAACCCACTATCCGTTGTCACCAAACATGTATACTAGAACCGCTATAAACTATTACATCCTTCTAGGAATTATTGGTCACAAAAGCTGTACAATATGAGGCTTATTTAAGTATGTCAATAACCATCCAAGCGAACTAAGATGTAATCAGGAAATGTCAAACTGAACGCCCTTCAGTGGGTTGTTGGGAAAAATCCATCCCATGGGCTAATTGGCATAGCCAAAGGGGCTCCCTTAGGTTTGTCCAACTTCTTCGGGCTGGTTTCACCTGCAGCTTTAGTAACTGCTCGAATCAGGGCCTTGAGAGCAAAATCTTCCGTGGGACGACTATTCACGGCTTCTCTACAGGTAGGACAGGTGTAATGTGGGCGGGGACTCTCCTGTTGCATGCGCGCAGCATATGCATTAAGATAAGGGCCGTGCAGATTTCGAGGATGTTGCATCATAGCCTCCCATTGACCATGATTGGTAGCACGGGTACCAGGTGTATAGTTTGGGTTAGATTGCATAAATCGCGCAAGCGTTGTATTAAACCAATCCTGTAGACAGCCCTGACAAAATGTGTGACCACACCCTGACAGGCTAAAAAGGAATGAGACATGGCTATTATACAAGAAATAACTCCTACATATGCGGAGACCACAGTCTGATAGTACATATCCTGCAGGATATGTTATCTTCAAGTTCGGAGATATCCTAAATGGCTCTTGTCAGTCATCACGATATTTATAAATCCCTTCTTATAAGAAACTGTACCAAGACAATTTTTCCCTCGCTTGGCTTTGAAGCTTTAAGCTTCGTCAACTCATCACGAGCAGCAGCCAACTCGCCATTGAATTTAGTGACGTCGGCTTTACAGCGATCGTTTTCCTTGCGTTGTTAAATTGTGCGACGTCAATAAACTCGAGCTATGTTTCACAAAACTCACTTCTTGCAATATCTTCAGCTGGCGCCGAAGATCCGCGTGACCATAACTGGACTTCAAGGGAGGCATTGGCTCGTCGTCGGATGATATGTCGATAATTTCTGCGTGTTGATACAAGACAGGCTTCTGTCGTTTGGAAGCAAGTTTCTGGGGCTTCGTGGTTGATGTACATGATATTGGCTCTGGCTCGCCCAGGAGGCTAAGAATTGTTACGCTTGATCCTCGGACAGGTGGCTTGTATATTTGAGTACGCGTCGATGGCATGTGTGTCTGAAACTAGATAGTAGGCAGTGCTCAGTGGAGTTGGAAAAGGAATATTGTTACACGTGATATTTCACTAGGATTCACGTGATCTCCCGCCAGACGCGTGCCTTATACAGGAGACACGCAAGGTAGGACCATTGGTCATTAAATCTCTGCTAGGGCATTATTAAGTAGTCATTTCTCCAGGGTAAGAGGCGTTTTGACCGTTCTGCCAGAGACAATATGGGTAACCTGGGGTAGGTTTTGGATGCTGCCGTATTTTTCTTCGCAAGCAATTCCTCTCAAGTTCTGACCACGCGGCACCCAGTAACCAAGCGGTCCGAGCGGGCCAGGGTAGGGAGATGAACGTGGCACAAGATAGGTTACTTATAATAGTGCAAGCATGCATGTACTAAGAAATCCGGCCACTTCCTTATCACAGTCTATCTTACGCCGTTCTCATACACCACTATGTCGACACCTACACCCCAACATTTCTTTGTTTACGCGCCCGATAAAACGGAAGAGGGCACATTCGCCAAACGTCTATCAGTACGAGCGACTCATCTCGAAGGTATAAAAATAAAGAAAGAATCGGGATTTATTCGTGCGTCTCTTATTACTTGCCCACTTTCAGAGGCGTAGACCAGATCAAGACTGAAATAATCGTTCCCTACCTAAAAGGTATTGGCGGTGTCTTGTTGACACCTGAATCCATCGCTACGCCAACGTCAGAGAAGAAGATGGTGGGCTCCACTTTTATCTGTGAAGCAGAGTCTATCGACGAGTAAGAAGCGATACCATTTTTGCCTGACTTTGTTTAGACTGATTCGATCCATTGTCGGTAGAGTAAGAAAGCAGGTCGAATCCGACGTCTATTACACATCCGGTGTCGTGAGTACATTTGTCCAAGGGAGATAACCTTTTATACCATCTAAATCCGACTTATAGTGGGACGCGGACAAACTCGTCATCTCGCCTATAATGCTTGCAACCCCGTTACCTTCAAGTTGATTCATTGAGATATCTTAGCGTTATCAGTGTTCGACGTAATGATACTGATCGTTCTAGCACCATGGGAAACGTTAATACAAAAGTGTTTGTTCTTCATTTAGCCAGTCCACTTGGGAGCGTCGATTATGTTCACCTCTGCCACAAAGGCAGGCTTTCGTGCACAACGCAGCGTTCAATATCTTTACAGACAACAAAGTACTACCTCGACGGTTAAAAGATTCTTTGTGTATGCCCCAGATCGAAAGGACCTCAATACTCATGCCAAAAGATACAGTGTAAGGTCCCAGCACTTGATAGACATCCAGCCTCGGATAGAAGAGGGCATCGTCCGTAAGTCCTGGTGTCATGATCCGACGTTAATTAAGAAGTGGGCAAACCAATAACCTCATGAACAGAAGTTGGGGGGATGTTGGTCTCTCCGGAACAAATGGAGTCCGGATCTGCTCAAAAGAAAGCAGAGGCGTCAGTGTTGATCATTAAAGCTGAGACGATCACTGATGCTAGAAAGATGATCGAAGGGGATGTGTATTATACCTCTGGAGTGGTGAGTTAGCTTGGGTATTGTGCATATGGACTGCTGGTTAACACGCATGTTCAAGTGGGATACGGATAGGATTGTCATACTACCATTTATCCCCGCTACTCCGTTTCCATCATGACCACCTGGCTCTCGGAGTTGAGAGGAGGAGCAGCCATAAGAAATGGCAGGGATCGGTTGTAACCGGAGTACTTGTCCGAAGCTTGGTACTTTCCCCCTGTTATCATAGGTCATGTCCCACACAATCTGCCGTATCCTTTATAATCCCCTAAGGACTGCGAGTGTTGTAACTAAACGCCCTCATAAACAATTTACTAGTCTCTCACAACGAACTATTCACCTTCGCCTAATGTCTACCAGCACTGAACTTCAGTATGACTACATTCTCGTTTCTCGCCCAGAGCCAGCGATTACCCTCATCACTCTCAATCGACCTAAAGTATTGAATGCTCTCTGTTCGCCATTATTTGCAGAGCTCAATCGTGCGCTGCGAGAGGCGGATTCTGACCCTGCAGTCAGTGCAATCGTGTTGACCGGCTCAGAGAGGGCCTTTGCTGGTACGCAAATTTACCTTTTCCCTGATAAGAAATTTCAACGCATGTCGCATGTCTTAGCTGGCGCCGACATCAAGGAGATGAAGGATATCCAATGTCAGTGCACACTATATGAATGATACATCACAGGTCCTGCTTATCAACCCCGGACCCCCCAGACGCTGATGCATACAAGAATCGCTTCCTGGAAGACTGGGCTGAGATGACAAGGATACGCAAACCCATCATTGCAGCAGTTAGTGGCTACGCCGTGAGTCGTCTCTTTACTATTTATCATCTCGACATGACTGTTTCCTACGTCCTCATAGCTTGGTGGCGGGTGTGAGCTAGCTCTCATGTGCGACGTCGTCCTTGCCTCACCAAGTGCTAAATTCGGCCAACCTGAAATCAACCTCGGCACCATCCCAGGTGGTGGAGGCTCACAGCGTCTTGCCCACATCATTGGTAAATCCAGAACGATGGAGATGGTTCTCACTGGGCGTACGATTTCAGCACAAGAAGCATCCGAATGGGGTATCGTGAGCCGAGTGGTGAAGGAGGGTGAAGGAGAAGTTGTCAAGGAGGCCATTAGTGTTGGTAAGGAAATTGCAAGTAAAAGCCAAATTGCCACTATGGCTGCCAAAGAGGTCGTCAATGCTGGTAAGTCGGGGCTCGTGCAATTTAAGATAGGAACATTAATTCTTTTGTTTTTTTAGCATACGAGTTAACCTTAGCAGAAGGCCTGAGATTCGAACGACGCATCTTCCACGGACTATTCGCAACAAAAGACCAGAAAGAAGGTATGTAAATTTTGCGGTTTTGAAATATGGTATTATGACATGGTTTTGGTATAGGTATGGGTGCGTTTGTTCAAAAGAGAAAGCCCCAGTTCACCAATGAGTAAACGCCGGATGGGTGAGGGGTGTATTTAACAAAAGTAATAACATTGGACATGTAAACGTAAAAGTGGTCGATAAGTTGTGCCAATTGCATAGCATTACTGGAACCATCTTATCACGCTTCCGACGAGAAATGCTGTTGATATACGGTCAGAAGTCCTATTCTTCAAGCTTCAAACGTTACAATACAACATACCAACACCAAGCCCGGCTATCACCCTTTTCTGGCCTGGGCTACCTGGAGCAGTACGACGAGATTGTAAAAGCGCATAAGAACCAACTCCTGCAAAAGCGGCAGTGCCGACTATCCGGCAAGAGGGGCAGTCCTTGTAGGGCTGAGAATGCTTTGTCTCTGGCTGGAGTGTGTTGTCAGTAGCCGGCATGAGCGTTCTGGTCATAGAGGGGACCAAGCACGTGATAATACTAAGAATACAAGGAACGATGGTCTAGTGAGAGCGATGGCCCATCACGGTCTGAACAAAAGGAAATGGCCAAGCGTTGTTTTATTTCAACAATTTAATCCAATAAGAAAGAGCTGGGTTCGATGATGTTTCGTTCGCAATAACACCCACGACCCACCATGATGAACATCACAGTCTCTTCTAATCATCAAAGTGACGTGTTGACTGCGACAAGGAAGGATGGGGAAACCGGCGGGCTGATTTCATCCCATTCAAAGGCAGAGTCAACGGTTCATGTAGAGGGTGGAGGTGTTGGTATTTTGGATTCGCGATATTACTTCAAGGACGGGGACATTCATCTGGAATCAGAAGGGACGCTTTTTCGTGTTCATGCTGATAAGATCGAAATTCTGGGAGGGCTGTTTAGAGGGCTATCTTCGCAGTCTCAACCAGCGGGTGTTGAAGCGGGAAGAACTAGTGTGCGTCCACTATATGGGACGCAGGCAGACGAAGTCCGGTATCTGATAGGATATGCTTACGACGAAATGTGAGTTTGGCTGAGCTGTATTTCATAAAAATTCTTTACTGAAAACAAGTATGGTGGTTTGCAGTCAGCTAACCAGTGAGGAGCTACCATGGAAGGCAGCTGTAGCGTTGCTGAGGCTAAGTTATATGTTTGATCTTGTTGATCTGCGGCGTCGTGTGGTTACCGCATTGGGCAAACTGTTTCCGTCGACAGGCATTACGCGTCAATATCCGAAGATTACGGGGATAAAAAAGGACCAGCGTGAGCTGTTCGTTAGATGCTTTCCCATCGAGGCGGTCAACCTGTTCAAGAAACACGGCCTTAGCGCTTTCATGCCCGTGGCATATTATCGTGCGGCCCAGCTATCTGTCCAGGACATTGTCTCTGGTGTCGTCGACAGCAACGGCACAAGGATATCGCTTGCTCAGGATGATGTCATCAATGTCCTTCAAGGCAGGGAGCGCCTACAACAGTCCCGTCGAACAATCTTATACAAATATTTCAACGAGTTCACCGTTGATGGTCTACCAGAGGCGCCGACTCCAAAATGTTTCCATCGAGCGAGTCTTGAAGGTGAGACTTGCTTCGACTACCTCCTCAGGTTAGTCCTCGATCTCAATCGTTGCGGGTTCATGGACGCCAGACCAGACGGTCTTCAAATCTTCTTGGCCACCGCCGATAGCTCCTTGAAGGCGCGCCTCTGCGATTCGTGTTATACGAACGTCAAATATCGTTTGATGTTGGGTTTGAGAGACAATTGGCGGTTGCTTCCCTCTTATTTCCAGTTGAAATCTTGGAAGGATGTTGTGGGGAAGGGGAACAAGAATAATTAATTAATTAAATATATATTATTACTAATTAATTGACATATGTTTATCGGATAAACCATATAAGAGTCCACAACCTCCTTGAGGCAGCAAGTGCGACGCGTGCACTGACTTATGACTTAAATACGCACAGAGCCCGGGTTACGTTGGATTCTCTCACCCACTACAGCCCGTCACATGAAGCTCGGTTAAACGCTCATCCCCCAGCATGGTCTACCTATAAAGTATAGTGCCGCCCATTCACACACCCAGTCAATTTACTCTCCCCCAACCACCATCAACATGTTCCAATTAGCCCTCGACATTTTCAGGGTATGCCCTCCATTTCCGTTCATCTGTTCAACTATCTATACCCTTGTCATTTAGGACCAGATGCTTCTGATCGTCCTGGCCGCCACTATCATCTACACTCTTTATTCACGCTATTATAGAATCACGATTGCTCACGTTCCTGGCCCAAAACCGGAGTCCTTGCTACTCGGTATTACTGGTCATCTGGCTTGCCATATGTCTGTGCCCTCTGACAAATTTGACCTAATTTCAGGCAACTTGGTTGAAATCTTTCAGAGCCAGGTCGGTGCGGCCGACTTTAAATACCAACAACAATTTGGTGACATCGTTCGTATTGAAGGGCCTTTTGGAGTAAGGGTAATCACGTGTCTTTCTAACCATCAACTCATTTCTCTACAGGAAAATCGCCTTCTAATCTCTGATCCAAAGGCGCTCCAGTATATCTTTCATACCTCTGGTCGATGAAAACCTCCCGTTTACTCTATTTAGCCTCTTTCTAACCTGTTTTATAGGATACAATTTCAAGAAATGGCCAGAAAGAACTGAGATTTCTCGCGTCTTGATGGGACGTGGTCTTCTTTGGGCAGACGGTAACAACGCCTTACCAAATCCCTGAGCTTCCCGGTTTAAATATATATAGGCCATATCCATAAGAGGCAGCGGAAAGTGATGTTACCCGGATTTGGGGGTTGGTATCCTTACCGTCTACACTGTTCGGTATAGCTCATGTGCGCACCTCAAAGCCCCAGAATCTAGGGCGTTCATCCCCATATTCCAAAAGGTCGGCGCAGAGGCAAGTGTGATTGCATCTGGGGGTTCTCCGCCTTCTGATGGTAACAAATCTAGCTGACAGAGATGTGGACGGACAACCTGGTTAGTTCCGCTGACCAGACGGCTATCTTCAATGTGGCTTCATGGCTCTCACGGGCTACCATGGATTCCATCGGAGAAGGTTACTTCGATCAAATCTTACCTTTTCCCTCAATTGATGTTTATTGTAGCTGCATTTGACTACCAATTCGGCGCTTTGGCTAAAACCGACAACGAGTTTATGAAGGCGTACTTTGGCCTAATGTGTGTATACTCAAGAGACGTATTACGGGGAATGATTTCCAAATAAACGACAATTCTAGGTCGGATACTCTGGGTTCTCCGCCGAAATCTTCAATTTTTATGCAAACGATGCTACCCGTCTGGGTCCTGCGGCTTATGTCCAGGTATTCCAAACGCCGGAACCTCGTTCACGCGCGCCACACTGCGAAAGTAGCCAATGCTGTTGCCCAGGCACTCGTTGAATCCAAAGCAGGGGCACTCTTGCAGGGCAAAGGTAACAAGGATGTATTGAGCTTACTCGGTTCGAAGGTTATCTGTTCTTGTGATCAGGCTCGGTACTCATTTCTTCTCTCTCTCAAGTCAAAGCGAATGTTTCGGAGAATACGGAAACGCGGCTCACAGATGAGGAAATGTTGGCTCAAATGCGGTCAGTAGCAGGGCTTTTATGTATGTTGTTGTGGCGTAAGGGCTTACGATGAACGCTAGGACAATTCTTCTTGCTGGTCACGAAACAACTGCCACATCGCTGTGCTGGGTTTTGTTGGAGCTAGCGCGGCACCCTGATGTTCAGGAACGGTTGAGGGCGGAGATACGTACTACGGAAATGAACACTGGTCGTAACGCTTCGGCATTCACGTCGAGCGATCTGGATGGCATGACATACTTGGCAGCTGTGCTCAAGGTTGAGATACTCTTTGGGTGATTTCCCTCGTGTACGATTCTGATAGGTATATGTGTATTTTAGGAGTCCATGCGATTCCATCCTGCGGTTTATCACAACTACCGTCGTGCAACAAAAGATGACGTGTTGCCACTCTCAAAACCGATTAGAACGACTTCCGGGGAATTAATCAACAGCTTACCCATACCAAAGGGTACCAAGGTTATTGCGTCAATTGCAGGGTACAACAGGTATAATTCGTTCTGGCTTGCCTGTAGGGTTGTTGCTTACAAACTTGTTCTATTCAAGGAATAAAGAAATTTTTGGTGATAATGCGGACTCTTTCATGCCTGATAGA
This sequence comes from Calocybe gangraenosa, assembly GCA_018221785.1. Taxonomy (NCBI): domain Eukaryota; kingdom Fungi; phylum Basidiomycota; class Agaricomycetes; order Agaricales; family Lyophyllaceae; genus Calocybe; species Calocybe gangraenosa. The sequence continues at coordinate 96,307 of JABCKK010000004.1, forward strand.
TGGCTTGGAGATAATTCTGAAAAAAAAGGGCCTTCTGTTGGTGTCTATAGTAACCTGTGCGTACTCGAACGAACATTTGTTACAACGCGTTGAACTGTGCAACGACTGACGTGCCATATCATTCTGGGGCCACTCTAGGTTAACGTTTGCTGGGGGTGTCAGGGCGTGTATCGGATGGAAATTTGCCCTGCACGAAATGCAGGTGTTTACGGTCGAAATCATCAATAATTTTGAACTTCTCCCCACGCCGGAGCTGGAAAGGCTACGCAGGGAGGCGTGTTTGGTAATGATTCCTACTCTGGAGGGAGAGCAGGAGAAGGGAGAGAACTTGCCCTTGAAGGTCAAGCTTGCTCAAAGGGATTGAGCACGTGTAGATGGTTTCTGAACGGACGCTTGAATCTCTATCAGGATAGTTTTTTGATGATATGTATGTAGTGTATATAGGATGCTCTCGTGGCACGTGACGAAATTCTCAAGTATTTCTTTCTGATACTCATGTTAAGCCAATGTCGGTGCACGTCTTCCGCAGGTCAGTAAAGTAAAGCCTAGTGTCCAAGTTTCTATTGCTCATATGTGTGCTCAGTTGTTCCATCTTTATTGGAAGCCATCCATAATGCGATATTGTCGCAAGCACCATCACGTTCTTGTCGCAGCAAGCCTAGTTCATCTCCCAATGCACTGAGATGCTTCTCCAACACAACTTCGAGTCTTATCCAGTGAGTTTGTCATCCCTCTCCCAATCTACTACCTCTCACTCAACCGCTTCAAATAAGAACCCCAAACAAATCCAACTCAATCTTCTCGGGCTCAAGTTCACCATGGGACCAAGTTTTTCGGGATGTTGATTCATATGTATCTCCCTCCAATCTATCCAACTCCTTGAATTCGGCTACAATGCCACAGCGGCGGCGACCTCGACAGGCCATGACAGCACGTGAATCCAACGCATTCAACAAAATGTTTGAGATGATCTTCGATGCGGTATCTGTACACGAATCCAACGGTCCCTTGACGTCGCATGATTCTGTAGTCGGAGTCGGAAGGGGGGGTATCGATGATTTGATAGGAAAACTTCGCAAATATCCCAGGAGGTTAAAATATTCTTTGGAACTGGACGATGTCGTGGATCGTCACAAAGAAGTCATTGATCTCTTCACCACCGATCAAGAGCTTTTAGAGTGGGCACAGGACGCTATCTTTGAAGAATCCCGGAGGTACGAAACGGCAGTGCGTGAGGCTATATCAGCAGCTGCAAAAACTGGTGTCTATGGCGAACTACCAATGCTACAGCCACCGGCATACCCTCATCTATTGGCTCATGTTATGCGGACATTCCGTGACAAGTTCGATGACCCACATCTTGCCTTGTCTATGTTCGAACATGCAAGGCGATTATCTATAGCGTCATATGTCTTTGGGTGTTCCTCCGAAGCTTATCATGAACTACTCGAAACTCGATGGAATTGTTTCCAAGATCTGCAAGGAGTTCACGAAACTCTGGTTGAGATGCGGGTCAATGGGGTCAAGGTTGATATTCGTACCCGTCAGCTTACAGAGAAAATTCGGAAGCAAGTAGGCGAGCACCAGATATGGGTTGAAGAGTCCGAGCTTGGAACTGGGGAGGTATGGCATATGTTGACCGCAATCGAACGCCTCGTTGCTTCTGGAAACACTTCGGAAATTCTAAAACCGGCGACTAAAAAGCGGATGGACACAAAATCTAAGAAATGGGACGTATGGAAAACCGAGCGCCTCGAAGATATGGAGGGAGATGAATGGGGTTTTGACAAGTGGGATAAACCGGCCTCACGGCCTTCGAGAGGCGGAAGCAACACTAGACCACAAAATCAATCCACTTGGGCTTAGCCCTATCATAATTAGACTTCAGGTATTTTAGAATTCAGGTAATAACATCATCGTATACTTATAACCAGCGCACAGTACAGCTGTATTACAGGTAAAATTAAACTGGATGATAGTATATTAGGTAGATTATACACGTGGGTATAGCACCAAATGTGTTAGGCGATAGGCTTTTTCAACTAGTTTTATTGTGGACGGCGGGATCGAGACTTAGATGTTCTGGGGTGTGAAGCGGGCACCGTTGCACCCAAGCCATGGGTGGGAATGTAATCTGGGTCAACGTCACCGCATCGGAGATGTAGGAGGAGGTTGTAGACGAAGATCTGTTCATACCTAGAAGTGGAGTGGAAGTCGACAAAAAAACAAGTTTTAGAATGAGCACTTACTGTGCGTTTGTAAACACGACAGTCATTGAATCAGAATTGCATCGTAGGAGATTTGGTGCCATCACAAGCGCCAAGTTGGCCGGTGTCATTTTCGTGATGCTTTGGACTTTGTCTTCGAGAAAAAGTTGAAGAAAGCTGACGACAAATGAGATGACTCGTCGGTTGACGGTAGGGAGGCGTTCGATAATGCGAACGCAGGCATCCGCATCTCTCGAACTCGTGATACATTCATTGTACATCTCCTCTGGCACAAGAGGGTCACAGAGTTCGCGAAGCCAGAGTTTCATTAAAGATGCGAGCACGTGGGGATCGTTGACGCCGTCTGTAGTATAATATCCACGATCAATGCGCAACTTGAGCTCTGAAACGGAGTCCCCATCTCCGGGAACACGGAATATGCCCTCTGATTTCAAGCCACCTAATGCAAGAATGCCGTCCGCGAGAAATGGAAGAATAATGGGAACTTTTTGTTCAGGATATTTTCGCTCCTGCAGTCGGATAACGACATCTAGGGGTTCTCCAAAAGTCGACGGATGGAATGCCGCATCCTAAACGTTCTTTAGTTTCTTCAATCAAAACGTTCAAGGGTAAATCATACCGCGGCCGCCTCAATTTCAGTCAGCGCAGGCGGCTTACCTCGTGGACCTCTTTGAGAAATATATGCAAGGCGCCGCAAACAGTATTTTGCGATGACGTCAATCCTGCCCTCGTGGTGCGACGTATGCTGGTGAAAAAAGGAGGAGAGGTAGGTCTCAAAGTTCTTCGAAGGCGGAAAGGTGATGAGAAGGACGCATAGAAGCTGCCATCCTTTGAATACACTCTCGCTAGGGCAGTCAGCCAGTATGTTAGATATATCATGTACAAGCGACATACGTGCTAGGATTGCCTGTGAGTTGCTTCATCAACTGACAGTAAATTTCGTCCCTGAGTTCGCCGTGGCTCAGCCCTTCACCAAGCAGCCACCGTTCTTCTTCTAATATCCCAGTAGCGTTTCCTATTAGAGAGAAGGTTGACGCATTGGTCACACCTGTGTTAGAAGGGTGGCTGTCCGAATGCATTCGAACGCCAGGTGGTCTTTCACGTTCTCGATCTCCCATTATGTGCTGGATAACCTTGAATATTTTCACGGCATCTTTGGTCAGAGTCCGGTTTAGGGTCAATAGTGGGGAACTGAGATGCGTCTGTGAAGGCGATGGCTTGTGACATGAATGAAGACATTACAGATGTTAGCTGACCTTTTGCCATGTCATCATTTGTGTCACTGGAACCTTACGTTTGAAAATGAAACCTGTCCGATGTGTAGCAAAGTATTGTCGAGCAAATTCTGACTCTGAAAACTGCTGAATATCTGTGGCTAGATCGTTTGGTAGGACCGGGTGAGTTCTACGGGAACTGACAATAAACAGAAGTTTCAAGTAGGATAAAAAACAAGAACTTGCCCTGAAAGGACTGAGGTGTGCTTGGCAAAAGAAGGTATCCGCTGCTGTACCGGAATGGGTTGCCCATTGAGACGGTTTTTTACAGGACTCATTTCTAGCGTAGCAGCTAGTTCAACGTCAGAAGCTACATCTAAGGGTGTAGGTAATGAATTTTACCATGGTTAGGAATGGGCGCGCTAATCCCCTTCCCAGAGATCGTGGGACCTGATACACTTCGCCCTCCAGAAGTTGGAGCAGCAGGGATGGGTCGTCGAGGGGACGGCGGTATCTTGTGATTGGTCTTCGTATAATGTGACTTGTTTGATGCTGAGTTGGGAGTTCGCCCCTCGGAGTCGTGTTGGCTGCTGGTTCCGGTGGTTCCACTGGACACACTTGTCGGTGATCTTGGGCTGGATCCATGTCCGCTATCGGATCTTGAAGTGGTAATTTTTTCCAAAGCAGCAGTCAAGCTTTGTGGTTGTTGTGGTCTATGGGATATATATGAGGAGGATTTTGCTCGCATACGAGAGATTGGGTCTAAATTATTTGCACTTCCGTCTATGCCAGATTGGGTATCTTTCTCTCGAGAAGGAGAGTGGTTGTTCCCAGGTATCAGTAAAGCAGATTTCTGCGATGATGAGGAGAGTACCGAGGCATCTGAACCAGGAATGGGGGTCAATTTCGGTGTAGGAAGCTGGGGACGACTTGCTCCCACATGTGTGACTTGAATAGGTGGTTCTGTTGAGTATGACCTTGAAACTAGAGGTAGAGCTGCGCCGTTGCTTGATGGATAACGACTAGATTTTGTTACCCGTATCTGGCCGCTAACAGATGAGTTGTTTGAGCCACTTGCATCCCGTTTAGGTTGTCGGGAGCTTGAGTTGTCCAGTATGCCTGCGCGTGTCCAATCAAATCCTGCCTCGAAGGCTTTGGACAACCTCGTTGTTTGTGACAGTCGCCGGCCTAGGGCGGTGTTCTGACGCTGTTATAAGTACTTGAAACTTATGCAACATATGAGAATCACTAGCCTGTATGACACCCAGAGGAATCACAAATCCCCCTGGCCGTTCCCAAACTGTTTCTCCTGTCTTGGTTTGGTAGTAGTATGGTATACCACCACGAGACTCGTCAGATAATTCCCACCACTCCCCGTTCTCACTTGGAGGCAGTCTTGATGAGAGTGTCAACGTCAAATGTCAAGAACACTCAGTGTGTACGTACACGAAATTTCCTACAGGTGGATCCCAGCTCACTTGTCCAGTAGCAGGACACGCGAAAAAAGAACTTTGGCTCTAGTGAAGTAATCAGTAGAGATCTAAAATTTGACTCAAGACCGTACTTGTGGATCAACCAATGTGACCCAAAAGTTGGAACCCCATGCTGCATCATCTCCATCTTGTACCGGCCCTTGGGTTTTAGAGGTTTTGATCGGCTGTGAAATTCTAGATACGTCCGTCTGAGCATCCTGAACGCTGCTGTCGTCGCCCGTGCTGACTGACACATGAGGTTGTTTAGGCCCGTTTGGAGTAGTCTGAAGGTATGGTCCTATCTCATTTGCCGTTGGAGACTTTGTATCAGCTTTAGAGTCCATTCAGTCGATTGTTGGGCTTAGTGGAGGTCAAATAGAAGAGGCGAAGCATCAGCACAAATGACTGGGGGAGTGCTTCGATTGACCCTGCCTGAGGCCTGAATATTTGAATATTAAATTATTGTGTACAAACACATCACACGTTGCAAAGATGCTGGCACAGGTTAAATGATGAATGAACTCCCGTAAAACCTCGATAGATAGTCTGGTCATATTTCTGTAACCTAAAACATGATGCCGTCTACTGATACTATGGAACTAATCCAACTTCAAGCAGAGGGGGCGGTAACAGAGGCTGTAGGACTAGCGCTCCGAGAAACACGTTCAAAAGACGGTACAAAGACGGGGGAGGTAATAGATAATTTCGACGTCGTCAGAGGAACGTTGGGTGGCGTAGATTCCGACGAGGTAGTTGACGCTTGTGCCTGCGGGATTGTGCTGGTAGTCGGGGTCACAATGTCGGGGTCTTCCATGCCCATCTTCTTCCTAGCATGTTCAAATGTTCTTAATAAACGCCTACGGGCTCCAAGAGCCACAACCCCTTTGGTTTCAAGAGTGGCATCGTCCAGGACAACCATCTCTTGCCACGTTAATCCATCAAAACACCATGTGTATTTGTGTAACCTCAAACTTCTCAGCCAGGCCGGAATGTCGTTCAACATCTCGGGGTCAAAATCTTCTTCGCGTGGCGTTGCCATGCTCGAGGGGCTATCCAAACCGCTACTCTTAAGGCCAGCACTTTGAAGGCCGGCGCTAGGTAGGCCGGCACTAGGAAGACCAGCACTGGGGAAACCAGCACTAGGGAAACCAGCACTCTTGAGACTAGCGCTCTTTAACGCGCTTGCTCGTAAGCCACTGCTTTGCAGAGCACTCCTAGGATATTTAGCGCTAGTAGGTGTACGCCACATCTTAGCATCCCCTAGGTGAGTGGGCTTCTTTGCGGTAAGCGGTCGCTGAGATGTAGGAGCCGTCCCAACAGGTTGCACTACGCCGCTCATGATCAACTGAACGGCCAAGAGCTGTGCTTCGGTTGAAAGCCCAGCATTTGCCAACATATTGAGTTGGAATGGGCTCAAAACACCGAGTCCGGGAAGTCCAACCGGGTCTTGGGCAGCCTCGGTATCCTTGCTTTCCTTAATGCTTGTCTTGTTGTCAAGGGTCGATAATGCATCCGACTTCGAAGTATCTGATCGATTTTGTTGCTCGGTCTCTGTCTCTCGGGGAAATGGTGTCGCCTCCTTGGCCGTAACAGGGGTAGGTGTGGTGGGAGAACCAGGTAGAGGAATATTTAAGCTAGGTGGGCGACGCCCCTTTGGCTCCCCTACTTCTGCAACAGCTGTGATATCACGAATCATCAGTCCATCTTGTTCGAGCGAGAATACAACACAGCACACCTTCTGGTTGTGGGACATCTGGACGTATCATTTGTTGCAAGGCCGAAATGAAGAACCGAATCTGATCTTGATTCAAATTCTGCATAAGTGCGTGTACAGTAGCCGTTCGCCCCGCTTCAGGCAAAACTTTGAACCCTAGGTAATAATTTTAGTATTTGGTACTGCAACACGATTATGATGGGTATCGTACATTGCTGGACTGTATCAAGCTCAGCCCTGAACTTGGGCTCAGCCGAAGCTTTAGCTACCTCTTGCTACTTTGACTATTAGTAAAAGCTGGTACAAGATTGTAGGTCTCAACCGTACCAAAGTGGTTTCATACTTGCGGAAGTTCTCAAGCCACAAGCTGAGTCCTTGAGCAGTAAAAGAATCAATGCCCTGTCCTCCATTGGGAAGGGACATAGGAGCAAGCTCCGCAGCCGAAGTGGGCGCAGCCTTGTGCATTTCGACAGACGTAGACATAGCTGGTACTCGACGTACTACCTTCAAGGTTAAGATACGTGAGTGATCTTGAGGGTTGTTGGAAGAGAACTAAATGGCGTCTAGGGGGGTTATTATACCATGCGGGCTCCATCACTGCTCCATCAGCGGGGGTGCAAATTTCAACCCTAGAAACAGCCACCATCGCAACGACCTCCTAAAAGGGGTACAACGGGATGCCTGTGCAAAACATTTGATGCCGTCCAACCCCGATGCCACAAGTCATGATCAAGCCAAAACATGCTTCATTTGTTATAAAAGGCTTGGGGTTCATCATCAAATCTACAAATCTAGTTACTGCTGGATGAAATCACGATGCCGCGTAACAAATAAGTTTCCAGAGCTGGCCTTTACCCTCCTCGGTGTACAATTGTCAAATTGTGATCTTTCCTCCACAATACATCAATGGCAAAGCGACTGAAGGTACTGTTTGCAGTTCCGATAACCCTCTTAGAACGTCCGACGACTAGTGCATCGAGGAAGGGAAACAAGAATGGTTTCAGTCCCACACCGTCCATTGTATTGTGCAGCCCGTCAAGCAAACTTATAGCATCAGGAAAGTCAGACAAATAGAAGATACAAGGAAAAGTTCGGTAGAATTCAAAGAGCAGTGGACTGTTGCCGACATCAGTTGATATAAAAATAGGGGTATTCAGGCGAAGAAGGTGAGAGTGGATATGGAGGCGGCCTCGACAGTATCTTCCAGGTGGCAGGTACCGTTCTCGGGCCTGCACCTCAGTATCTGAGGTAACCTGGCGATGGTCCTCACGGGGAGAGATTGGCATGCGGGAAGTGTCCAACTTGTCTCCTTCGAAGGCATGTGCTAAGGCAGTTACCTCATCTTGTGAATACCCGAGGACCTCATGTGCGAGCTGCCACCAAGCTTGGTGTGTGTTGATTTCTGCATTCCTCATGAACTCCCCATCACCAAGGCGAAGGTGTACACCGATATATGAGGGACCCAGCGAATTTGTTATTAGGTCGCGAGAGCGGAGGAGAGACGGGTTTGAAAAGCTCATGCTGTCTCGTATAACTTCCCGTATAGTGATACTAGCAGGATTCTTGAGGCGCAATCGTGACGAACCGAAAAGTGTACCGATATGAAGGAGACGTTCTGTTGCCTTGCTGAGATCAGATATATACAAACTCTCCATAAATTTATGTTGAGGTGGAGAGACATCAGTTGGGGTGTCCAGAAAACGGTAATGGTAAGGGGAGGTATCCTTGATGAACAAGGTATCCGCCTTGGATAAACTTAGATGCTCATAGATCCAGGCTTCAGTAAGATTCCAACGCTGGCGCAATCGTTGACCTGCTTTTATACGCGTCAGATCTATCAACCACTCCCAGGATATTCTAGTGTGTTTGAAAAAATCCATACACTCGAGCGGCAGGGATAAATGGAGGGGGCAGCGAGAGCAATGTTGGAGGCCAACTTTGTCTAACAACGCGAGTTCTCGGTATAAGACATCAAACGACGCGTAGCGCAAACGCTTGTCGCCAAGGTAGATTGGTGGCATAAGCAGTGTTCGGTTGAGTAAACGAGCAAGAACAAGGGCATTTTCAAAGGCAATACGTTGATTATGAAACCCGCTGTGAGGTAAATATGCTAAAAATTTCTCATCCAGCTCAAAGCTTGTCACAATTGAATCATCACCTCGGGTAGGAGGATTAGGTAGGACGTCTTGGGCATATTGATCAGCCGTCTTTTGCCGACGAAGTTTGCGAGCGTCCCACCTCGTAGAATAAATATAATAAGCTATTCCAAAAGACGATATGGAGGCAAAGGTAAACAGCACAAGTAGCAGTGCCAAGTTGGATGAAGAACGGCGGTCGGGTGGCCTGTAGCGTTTAGCTAAGGCTGGGTGGGTAGTTTTCAGAGGTATCTTGGGATATGGCGCTCGCAGCCTGTAAGCGCCTCTCTCCATGGTGATTGATGGAGAATCATTAACGCCGTAAGAGGTTGTGGAAGTCCTGAGGGGAGTCCTATTCATGACTAAGAGAGCATTAGTTCGGTGTATGGCTAGAAGAGTAGTTTTTCCTACTCCAATAACCTGCACGAGGGTAATTAACTGCAGCGTTTCCGATTCGCGTCACCGCGTCTGGCTAAGTAGCTGGTCTGGTCAACGTTTAACGCAAGGTACTTGGGCGCAGGCAACACATGATCACGTGTATATTACAACGCGCTGGTGTGACAGGTTCAAAGGATACATCTCATGCTAACAGCTAGCCTTTGGACAAATTATCCGGTTCTTAGCCAGTCCTTATGCCCTATCACTCGAAGGCTACGGCTTTGTGCAAAAAATACTGTCGGACAGCGTCAAAAAAAACGAGCAGTTACATCCTCAGCAGTACGCCAACGTATCTACACCAAGCCACTTGCTCCCTTCGCATTCGCGCTCGATATTGTATGTAAGAAATAAATCCCAAAGCCCATCGGTTCTGTGTACTGCACCATTACTGAAAATCACCAAGGATGGTGTTCTCTTACAAGGACCTAGAGTCCTCTATGCAGCCAAAACCGCACTAAATATGCTCGAAGGTGATAACCCCCTCGGAATGTGGGTTGATAATTGCTGCCATATTTGAGTCTACCTTACTTGGACAATAGGAAAATACCATATATCCTTGTAGGTCATCAATCGTGCAGCACCTCTCTGGAGCCCTAACAGCAGCCAGTTAACTAATGGCGGTGGCGTGAGCGAGGCCTACCGATGTGAAAAGCTCACCCGACAGCTAGGGGTCTCCGTACGTTATGACGTTTTTTGCCCCTTCACGACTAGGTTCGACATATTACAGATCGAGCCGAGCCAATACATCCAAGCACATACAATTCTTAAATCCATGGTATCAAAATATGCCGACAAGCCTGTGCTTGTCCTTGGAGGTAAACTTGATGCAGTCCGCCAGGTTGCTGAGGAGTAACATACCATTTTTCTGTCTTTTATCGGAGGGTTGACTACTTACCAGGTATGGCTATAGAAAAGCTTATACTACTACGGATGTCCTCGCTTGGGAGCGGTCGTGAGTAAGCTGTGACTACAGTACGTGTTGGAGATTCTATTCACGTTCTGACTCAGCGTATGGCCGTTTCATGAGGCATCGCCGGCAGAACTGCAATTAGCCAAGGTAAACTATTCGTCAGCTGGCGCATGTGTCACAGCTGAGAAATGAACGGCAGAGTGTTGACTTTTCTCAGACACGAATATCTGCAGTCTTTGTGTTCCACGACCCTCGGAACTGGGCTTTGGATGGTAAACTCCCTAGATCTGAACATGAGAGCGCGATGCTGATTTCCTCCTAGTTCAGGTGCTATGCGACATCCTCCAATCAGATGGTGTAATTGGCGGCCCGTACATGTCTCCAAAACGAAGGGTACACGAACCTGTGGAAATCATATTTTGCAATCCAGATATGCTTTGGCGGTCTGACTTCAAAAACCCTCGATTGGGTCAGGGCGCTTTTAGGGAAGCTTTTCAGGGAGTATACAAGGTACGCCAGTACAATATATCATGTCATGGAAAATGGAATGAACTGGTGATAGGCGTTGACTGGAGCGACGTATCCATATATCCAGTATGGAAAGCCCTCTGCAGCCACGTACGACTTTGCGAAAAATGTTCTGAGTAATCGCCTTGAAGTGATATCCGGTGCTAGACAACCTCTTGGTAATGTGTGAGTGCTCCCCGTTTTCTTGAAGCCATTCTCAAATGTAACATGCTTTTCTAAAGTTATATGATTGGAGGTAGGCAAAAATAATAGCCGCCATTGGATAGTTGATTTATCTGAATTACCCTGAACGTGTAGACAACCCAGAATCGGGTGAGAAAGCAAGTCCATTGACCCTACTGCTCATGAATGACTGGCTTTAGATATTGCAGGTGCCAATGCTGCGGGGTGGCATTCGATCCTAGTTCAAACCGGAGTTTTTGATCCACAGCAAGGTCCGCCATCACATATGCCAACACACATAGCAAAGGACGTAGAAGCAGGCGTGACATGGGCAATTGATAGAGAGTTAGCGAGAGGACTTTAGTGTGGGGCTACTGTTGTTGTAGATATTTGGAACACTCGTGATCTTTTTTACCGCGTAAATGTGGTTTTTCCGAGTCTATGATTGCCGTGAATGCTAGGTAATGTTGATAGGCGTTACCATATACGGTGTCTCGACAACCGAGGGCGGCGGAGTTGTGGGACAGAAACATTGTCCGTTGTTGCGGGTGAGGGTTGACATCCGCGTTCACAAACATGATGGTCGGTCAAGAGTCTCTTTTTACCTCAAAGCAGCCATCTACCTCTGCGACTACCATGTTGACCGCGCAGAGAATACCAATACCGCCCACTGAAGACCAGCCTTTGGAATTCAGAAAGAAAGATGGCTCTCTATCCAAGATGCGCAATCACAGGGGCAATATTCCCATCCTTCCACAGACAAAGCTTTGCCCTCACTGCCCCGCTAAATTCACTCGTACAACCCACCTGAACCGACATTTGCGTACCCGTGAGTACCAGCAGTCTTGCCGTTGTAGCACAGGTTTTTACTGTTTCCTTCCTCAAGATACAAACGAGAGGCTACATCGCTGCGACGTAAGTTCAGGGTGATCGACAAACGAATTGAATTAACCCCCCACTAGACTTGCGACTCCCAATTTACTCGCAGCGACCTTCTTACTCGACACAAGAAGAGTTGTAATGATCCGTAAGCTGCCATCGATCTCAGGTTCGATCAACTTTGAAAACTAACGGAAACAAAATATCCTCTAGTTCAAGTCGGACTCGACGCAAGTCATGCGCATCTTGCATGGAGTCAAAGATCAAGTGCGACCGACAGTATCCTTGTTCTAAATGTGCTGCCAAGGGAAAACAGTGTATATTCAACTCTAGTCGGAGAACTTCGATGGCAAGCGTGCCCGTCGTGCAGCAGCAGAAGCAGGCTCCAACATCGATATACACTGACACATCTTCCGAGTCATCCACATCACCCTCTACGATGTTTGTCGCAACGCCCGAGTCTACACCAGCGTACAACGCATCCTCTTTCCAGATCAATGAACTAGATGAATGTCCACAAACCGCTAACGAAAAAACGACCGCACATCTCGACTCTCTTAGTCAGACCGAATTCTTGAGCTCAAGCGTCTCGATGCCATCCTTCTCTAAAACAGAACCGTATCCGCTGGATACGTTCCCCACAAGCGCTTCAGCGGCCGAGCTATATTCGTCCAACCTGATCAGCCGAGAAACAACACACAACGGCGATGATCGTCTCATTCCTGTCAATAGCCATCTATCTCCAACTTATGTTAGTGATATGTTCGAACCATTTTTTAGCAGTATTTTCTCTCCTTCACCTTCTCTGCCGCTCTCTGAAGACTTCAGCTGGAACGGTCTCGCTTCGAATCCCTCCGAGACGCTCTCTTTTATATCCCCTGCAGCCATTTCGAGCATTCCCGCTCAGGAAGCTTATAATGACAAGCACAGCTTTGATACCAGCCAAGCAAGGTCACATTTTGTGTCTTCACCAACAAGGCTCGCGGTGAGCGATATTCGGCGTTCTTCCTTGAGTGATACAGATCCTCCAGAGCAGGAGTTGCAGCATTATCGTGGGTAGTAGAATTTCTATGACTGGTTTGAAACTTACCTCGTATGATATTTGCAGTCTACCTATTCTTTTCCGCGTTCATATCCCAGATTCCTATTGTACATGCTACTACATTCAATTCCGATCACAAACCACCAGTACTTTTGGGCGCCATGCAAGCTTGTGGCGCGCTTTTCGTCAAAACGCGCAAAGCATCACTATTCATCACTAAGACATTAGCATCGGCTCGCGAGGCTCTTGTCCAAGAATTTGTGAGTCCGGTCAGTCAGTCTTAACCCGCCCCCTCTTATAACATCGCAGGCCAAAAATCCAACGGATTCTTCTGACCAAATTCACCTAATTTTGGCTGTCGTCCTGCTACAAACCATTGGATTATTTCACCAACAACCAGACCAACGAGCATCATCCAGTATTTACCACGGAATGCTTGTCATGGTACGTTTTTCTCTCATACAGGATGACATTGTTCTCACCCCGTGATAGATGATTCGTAGAACGGGGATGATTACGAAGAATGCTAGCTGGGAACCTAGAAATCCCGCGGACACCCCGCTCGATTTGCTGTGGCAAGAATGGGTGGCAAACGAAATGACGAAGCGGTATGCTCGATTCCTTTGTATCTGCTGATAATTATCCAACCGTGAGATCTAGTGCAATTTGGTGGTCGTATCTGCATGATTGTTGCCACAGCATCTATTTTGCCTTGCCATCCTCTTATCACCCGAGCGAGATTGAACTGAACTTGCCATGCGAGGACCGGCTCTGGCGGGCCGCCAACTCTACTGAATGGTTTGTGGCACTCCAGGAACCTTCACCTTACGGGTCCCTCAAATCACGTCTTGTCGGGTTCAATATGCTGCAAGGCCTGGGAGTATTGACTGAGACGCGTGTAATAGAGGCACATATTCCTCTCAATCCATTCGCCCACTTTATACTCATCCACGCTATTCTACGCCACTTGTTCGTCACTTGTGTTGAAGGGCGCCTACCAAGAAGTGCTGTAGCAGCGACTGCCACATCGAATGAGGTCATCGACCAAGAGATATACCGACTTCATTATGCTCTTCACAACTGGCTGCAGAATTGGCTGAATTCTCCGGATTTGCCCAAGGTAGAGGATGTAAATGAAGAGCCTCCCTTTATCTATAACGGTCGGTTGTATCTTGGTCGTCGGTGCTTGCTATCTCACTCACCTTGCGACGTCATATCTATGTTAGCTCTTCCTTTTTACTGGTTAGGGCAAGTGTCGCTTCTAGCTTTCCAGGAAGCTTTGCCTCCTTTCGAACAAGACTCGCCGAATAATGTCAAGGTGGAGGTCAGATTCCGACTCGTGAAACAGTGGTTGAGGCATATTCGAGGCTTCTTGAAGAAAGGGGATCAGACGCCAACGCTTTTCTGGGACGAGTTGATGAAGATACGCCTCCAAACATGGCAACAAGAGTTTATAGGTGGAGAAGAAGATGACCAGGATGGACTACTAGGGTTCTTTCCCGAGCATTAGTAGGTGAGAGTAGTACACGTCGTACACGGGAAGTTTAATCAGTATCATGTAAGATCGTAATGGATGTATTAAGTACTGGGATGGAGTGGGTCGGTCAGGGGTGAGATATGTTTAGGTGGGTCGAATAAAGGGTGAATCAAGAGATTACTGATAGGTTATTGTATACTTGTATACAAATCTCTGTATGTCCCATGCCCATACCACCGTCTTCCTTCTCCGGTTACTCTTCTACACCGAGGACTTCATCGCCGACTCTTTAAGATGTCTAATACGTATGGTAAACCTGAGGCGACGACTAGGCGGCTATATCATCTCATCATCATCCCAGGCCATGGGGCACTAATCCTGAACTAAGGCTACACGAGGACAATTGTATACGGCAGTTCAGTTCTCTCATCTTTAACGAAATGTTGAGAGCAACTTAGAATAGAACTGGCCGGAGCTGATGAACATCATACTCATTGCTTATCTTTAGCTTATAACCTCTTTCTACAACTACGGAAGCAGATGTTTTCCACATTATAGGCCCGCCACATCACACGAGTTTCATCATGCCATGGCACGAGATTTCCAAAACGTATCTAAAACCTGCATTAATCCCGCTCCGGACAAGAAATCTATATCCTATTTACGGATGGCATTCTGTCCTTCTCTCGAAGACACGGCGGAGGCTCAACGGAGATAACATATTTACAGGCATACAGGCAAACCACTTTAGGAGGACGTAATTTGATGTTCATAGGATAACGAGCTCATTTTCTGGGACTTCAATGTTAACCCATGTAACAATCACAATTATTGACAGCTGCAAAACAGGCATAGAAGCCCACATTACGGTTCAACGAACTACTAGTATCTCCATGATCTGACACCAAGGCATTCGGTAAGCGAGGGCTTCGGCACAAGATAAGGAGGTCCTACCGGCGTGGGGGTGACACATCAGGGCTCCAGTGAGAAGTGAGTGCTTTGTGATTGAGGGTCGGAGGTGCAAGTCCATTGGGATCAAAC
This sequence comes from Calocybe gangraenosa, assembly GCA_018221785.1. NCBI lineage: Eukaryota > Fungi > Basidiomycota > Agaricomycetes > Agaricales > Lyophyllaceae > Calocybe > Calocybe gangraenosa. Next base: position 111,547 of record JABCKK010000004.1, read on the forward strand.
TGGACTTCTTGTGCATCATCGTCATAAACACTATACATGCTCTCGATGCTATCCCTTCTGATATCGAGTGAGGGAGGTCGCGTCTTGCCAGTCTTTGAGACTTTATGATTGGACTCTTCTTCAACTGCAGTTTCCGTTGAACTTTGGGAGCCCGACCTATTGTGTCCCATTACCTGTGGTCTCTGGTTTCCGGAGTCATCTGCTTCAGGGGGTCCCCTTGGATGTGACAACGACCATTTTCCTATCTTCATAGAATCTGCGGGAAGGACGCGATGCATTGTGGTGAACAATACAACGTTGACTAGGCCTGAAAGTAGGAAGATAGCCCCGCTGAGATGTCGCAGTCAGCAAGAAATAGGAGAGTGACAAGATTCAGACTCACGAGAATATCGTGACCTCGAATGGTACCCTCGATCCAGCCCACGACGCAAACCTGGATATAGCTATGGGAAGGATGAGGACTATGTACGCAATCTGCCAAAGAAATGATTAGATAAGGAAATAAGTGGATGGGAGACCACGCTTGCAGGATAGCTAAAACAGCTGGAATCAATTTGACATATACGCAAGATCAGAAGGCTTACATACAACAACATCTGTTTTGCGATACTCATCGCCTGGTCATCCGAAAATTTGCTGGGCCAACGAGTAGTTTCTGTTTCCCCCCTTCTACGGAACTTGATATACCATCCATTCCGGACAACATTCCCTCGGATGTTTAAGAAGACAAGTGCATACAGCACAAAGCTTATAAAAGCAGCCAAAAACATCTGTTTCAGACAAATTAGTGGATATCTTAAAACATCCCCATCCTAGTTGCTTACAAAGAGGTAATCCAGACTATTTACACGATAAGAATATAAGGGAGATTGTTTATGGGAGACGAATTGTTGACAACATACGTTATTCGTTGGGCGGGATAGCTGGATGAGATCCAGCACCAATAGCCTGAAGCATCGTCTATATATGGTGATTGTAAGTGAATAGATACAGCTGGTGGGACAGAAGAGTTACTCACAAAATGGGCCTCTTTTTGCTGTGTCCAGCGTTGCAGGCCCAAGTAGTACGATAGCGGCGATTGCTGACCACCCGCCAAGGAGTGTGACCCATAGTACGAAGGCCCGCGTTTTTAACTCGAGGAAGAGAAGGCAGAAGGTGTGAATGGCAATGACCTGTGGCACCCACAATTAAATAATTGAAAAAAATCATGAAGTGCAACGAAAGGCATACAAGCGTCCACACAGCCGTCCCAACGTCAGAAGTTTGTTTCAACACACCTGAAGGACAACTGAGCGCTGTAGGTGGAGAGACCTGTAAATTTGCTTACCCTGCAACACACATGCTTCGCCAAAATAAACCCCCATCCTACGAATCCATACCGTATTTATGATTGAGCCGATAGCTAAACGATGGCATTGGCTTCCGAGCTGTGAGGTACCGAAATGTAATACTTACATTGGATGAAATCACTAAGGAGAAGAGACACAAAGTATGCAGCGACGTGAGTTCGTACGAATAGATGGTTGTCCAGTGAGCTCCTCGTGTTGAAAGCTGACAGCTGATTGTGATTTTCTTTTTCAGTGAAATCATATGTTACGTGAAATGCAGAGCTTACAGCCAAAACCAACAACAGTATGGTAACTGCAAAAAGGGATATGAAAGACACTACAACCAGGACCTACGACACGTTAGAGACTACGATCGCCAATGGCAAAAAAGGCAAAGATGAACGTACCACGATGCCCTGCACCTCTTGCCCTGTGTAAGTTATTGATGCGGAGATATCTGGTAATTGTTTCATGATGATTTGAGTAAACTAAGAAGGGCCAGCCTTCAAAGAAAAAAAGAGAGCGGTCTCCACGATCAACGTTGAAGATAAAGAGTACTGAGGGCTCCCGACACAGCCAAAAACAGAGTCGGAGTTTGATTTATTTATTTTGGTGAGCAACGTCTTATGCTTAAAAATATATATTATATGCAAACGTAATTAGAGGACGGGGCAGCCCAAGTAGTGATCAGTGACACACTATGTATCAGGCTGTTACAGCAGGCACACCCCTAGCTATGATAACAAGTAATCTAATGTTACATCCAATATGGTTTCTCTGAATCTGAGTGTCCCTGCAAGCTAAAGTGCTTGGTGTGAGACATCATCGATGTCTCGAATGCACGTCCTGGCTGTACCTTTCGTTTCTCGAATAATTTTCGAGCTCGTACGTTCGCAGTCGTCGGTCAAGCTTAACGGTGTGCTCAACCCTGACTTGTATTTCAAGGTCCTCGGGGCTATCCTCGTGTTCCGTACCCAGTTCAAATTCAGGGACGGTGAGGTCCAAGGTTCGACCGCTCTTAGGCTCAAATTGTGAACGTATTGCACGACTGACTTGTCGAGCGCTATCTAGGTGTCGCGTGATAGTTACGGCTTCTTCGATAGTCTCATTGCGATGTTGACGGGATGCATCTAGTAGTAAGGCCAATACAATCAGTAATATGGCCTTTGTTTTGCAAGAGACATTGAGACGGACTGTACAAGTGTATCAATAACTTCTGGGACATGATCCACGATACTGAGTATGCGAGTGATGCACTGATGACATGATTCAGCAAGCCAGTCTAGATAGAAGTCTGCACTATACTAACGCTGCGGTCTTTGACAAATGAAATGAATAGGCGATTTTAAAAATAGAAACGGCTAGAAAGAAACGTACCTGGATATCTTGTGCCTCCTGAAAAAGGAAGAGGTTGAGAACATTCACGCCTAGGGGTTGATCACATCTATCAATGTAGTCATCCACATAACTTCCAGGTGGGAACGCACCAGCGAGGGCAACGAAGTATCCAATGCCGTCATATAACATCCTTATGATGATCATCCTTGTGATTTAGTTCAACCCGGTTAATCCAGTGTACGAGAGGCTCACATGCGAGTCAATTTCGACATCCTGAAACAGAGATGTTGGCAAGTGAGACACATAAAAAAAAGCGATAGCCATACATTGAATTGTTCGATGTCATCTTGTATTTGAGTAAGTAGAATGCAGATATAGCCGTGGTTGCAAAATCGTAGGTGACCGCGATGGCGTAATATGCGTAAGCCCCTACACGATGAACTTTGACGGGGTTGAACGCTCTACAACTACCTCCCCAAGTTCAGCTGGCGATCACATAGTCAGAACCGCACTGATGGAAACTAACTTATGATGCTAAACAGGATTAGGTTATAAAACGGCCCCGTAAACACCAATAACTTACGTTCTCGAGCTCCCCTAACTGAGCTAGATGAAACAAATAGTAATCAATCTAGGTCGATACGTGGCTAGAATTGTCGAGAAACTCACGCGATCGTTGAATTAAGGTAGTAACCCATTGGAGCTAGTAGATCATCACTCGATGGGTGCTCTGGAGAAAAGATGAGGTACCCTTACAGTGCAAGCAGAAACGTATAGGCCGATAAGAAGGTAGGTAATTTTGCGGGACCGCCTTGACAAATTCCAGGCCCTTGGCATAAGATCAGAAGAGTGGGACAGAGAGCAATCGAGGTCTCCAGCTACCTTACGCCTAGGATAGCCTGGGATACCATAGCCTGAAGAACTACAACGGGGAGGTGAGCACCGCGAGGTATATGGTAAAACGACTATTACCCTTGAACGTTGGGGGAAATAGGAAAAACTTCGCACAAGTCTCGATCGTAAAATGGTTGTAGAAGAAACCAACCTATGGGAATAGTGAGATGTGTTACGAACGAGACAAGTCATACGGAGAAGCTGCTCATACATTACTGATGACAAGTACTACGATACTGATCACACTTGATGGAAACGATTTGGTAAGATTTGCGCGGTCAAGTAAGCTCTCGAGGGATTCACCGAATAGCAACGAAAAGAATACACGATAGCCTGATAATAAATGTTCATTGTCTTGTGTGAGATCATGTTTATATGGTAACGAACGAGATTCGCCGAGATTTGCGTTGTTCTCTATAGAAGCGTAACGCAGTGGGTAAAGTTTCGAGATAACTGGAGAGGTCAGCATTTGGAAAACGACTTGTTTAGAGGACAGATTTACTCATAGAGGGATATGGCAATGGATGCTACGCGCAAGTAAGCTGCGATCGAGTAAGCGTCATCATCGTCTTGTGATCCAGACATTGGCGAAAACGACCCCCGCCTGGGGACGGGCGTGGGCGCTGAGAAAATGAAAATGAAGGTTCAGGAATTGGGTGAAGAGCAAGACGACTACGCCGAGTTCATCATGATCACCTTTGAAGGCAGCTACACACCGGCAATGTTGATCAATCCCTAGTGAGGCACCCAAGCTGACACTGGGTTATTTGGAGATGGCAATTAGGTCAGAGCAGATGACAGATGTCGCATGTGGTTGCGCATAGCCCACTTTTTCCACCAAAATATCGTGATTTAGCCACAACGCATCAGTGGGTACTTGAATAGTATTCTCCATCATCGATGTGATGTATGACCGTGTTTAGCTGGTACCCATCTATCGCGCTGCACTTAGCGGCCCTGACCGGCAGACTTTCTTGCTTGTCTGGCAAGAGTGTGTCCCTTTGTAACTGCCTGTAATCGGAGTTTTACGTTGTATCTGATGGTACGCAGTAAGTCCGCTAATTTAGATCTTCCAGTTGACAAGTAAGTTTGTTTGGGATCTCAATTCTCACTACATAAGTCAGAAGTCCCCCCCTTTGTGCTTGTTTTGTCCCTATATCAACCACGCCAGATCACTTACAATCGCGAATCTCGCTAGTGGCACTCATCTTGATCTTGCTTGATTCTCTTGACGCCCTAATAATATGACAAGTCGGTCGTAGTACTGTACTCACATATATTGACTTGTATAGCGTTATGCAACCTGCGACCCTGGGCCTTGCTGTGTTCCTCAGTCAAACAAAAACTGCCAATCAGTTTTATCGCAGTCACCAATCACTCAGCTGACCAACAAATTTGTATGAATCAAGAGCAGAGTTCTCTTGCTTGATGGGATGCAATGCAAGTAAATCGAGTCGATCTTAATAGATTCCATTGTCACAAGTCGGCCGTTAGCGCGTCAGCCAAGAAAATTTCTGTAGTACAAACAAGGCCTTCCCGCGGCTGCGTTAATACTGACAACGATTAGATATTAATTGCTGCATACAGTAACAACTGTTCAGCTAGATTATAAGTAAGCTATGCTTCGGAATATATAGAATTATTGGGGGGGAGGGGGTGGGAATGAATCGCCAGCAAATCCATTTAAAAAGACGCATTATCACCGCTCGTACGGTAACACAATCGAATTCAGTTGGTAGGCTACTGCCCAGGTAGCGCGCCTGCGGTTCCTCTCCTTTTCGCTTGGGTGCATTTGGACTGCATTTTGATCGGATAATCCAAGATCCATAGCCATGCGTACAGCCATTGAGGAATACGAACGGAAAGCTGAGAAATGTAATCAATAATGGAGATGAAGTCATCAACGAAAGTGAGCAACTACCCACAATTTGGTCTGTTGTTCTTGTACTCGGACCAAGCCATTAAGATCATTGCGTGGAGGGTATCCATAGTTGGCATATGCGAAATTGAGCCTCCAATGGTCTGTCATATGAAGAATGAGTGGTTGAGTATGTGACAAGGGCTCTTCTGCTCACCTTGGCATTATCCAGATAGGTCTCGGAAACGTTATGAAGACCACGAATAACAAGCTCCGAGATATTGTCAGCGTACCTGAACACGTTATCAGATCCAACACACTTGAATAGCAGGCAAACTCACCTAGACGCTATAGCAGCCATGCTATTCGCAAGCATAGGAGGGAGTCTCCGCTCCCAGGCTTCCGCCATGACTTGTTCATATGAAAGAAACGGAAATTCTCCAGCAAAGCGCTCGAAAAAAATTGGTACAAAGTTTTGCATTAGTGTAGGGTGAGGACACTGTGGTTGTTCAGGGTCGAAAAGGTGGAGGTGGCGGGAATTTGGTGGGTATAACGGCGGCCGTGAATGGGCCGGTAAATTATTATAATTATAACCTGCGTCGTTTCTGAATTGGAAGGATGATGTGGATGATGAACTGGTATGTCTACAGAGAGACGGATCAAGGTTATATTAGTTTGTTTAGCGAAAGTTGGAAGAATCTACCTGTGAGCAGGATCCCCTGGGCGACGAGAGTCTGGAGGATACGACTGAAACCTGCCACTCGTATCTCCCTCTGCAGACACCATGCCACTCGCTTTAGGTGAGTGTGAATTTGATCGAGGATTTGAATGTGAAGACAGTGCTGGACTGGAAGAGCTAGAAGCTACTGAGAAGGCGTCCAAGGCTGGGTTGGGGTCCGGCCTACGATAGAGTTGTTAAAGTGAGGGAAGCTTGAGTTTTATGGCCAATTGACCTACCTTTGCTCATCTGCATATGTCCCCACATTGGGCCCTGCGATCGCACGACTTCGTTCAGCGAAATATCTTTCTCTGTCACGAAATCGACATGGTATTTTTGAAGCTTTACAGGCTTCGCATTTAGTTTCCGGAGAGGGCTGTAAACACTTGATCTTTTTGAGACGACTTGGAGTAAGGGTTTTAATGGGATGTGTGAATAAAGTTTGTTAAAGTCAATGGCTCACCAATTGTCGCAAGATGTGACGAGACGGGGACGTTTCTTATGTCCCTGGTTATGCTGAGGAGACTCTATGATAAATTGGAAGGAGTCGTCCATAGGAGAAAAAGTGCCGATCGGGTCGTGATTTCGGCTGAGAGGGCTTTTAAAGCACACTGGCTATATAGTAAACCTCGAGGCTGCGACAGTCACGGAGTAACGAACCTGGGATAGAAATAATAATAAATATATATTTACACATAAACTTCTCCCTGCTAACTTTTATTATTATTAATCATATGACTAATTCTTTATTTATTTAAACGACTGGATTCGATCCGATCTTTCCACGCCTGGATTGCACAGCCAGCAAGCGCCCAACAACAACAAAAAAATCATCCCACCGGTCCTCTCAAGCCGTTTCAAACTTTTCTGTGGTATGTACACCTACCTGCCAAGCTCTGCCAGTCTTTACCTCGCTTACTCTCATGTCACCCACATGAGCAAGTTTACTTTATCCTAAAACAAAGATCGAAACTCACGCAATGCGCGATGCACGATCAATCGTTAGGTCGCTCCCATCGCTACCTTGCCTAGAAGACCTCCTTAACTTTTTACTCCGGCCTGTTGGGTTGCTAACCTTTCTTATCCACGTGGAGAGTTTTGATCGAGCCCCAGCACTTTAAAAATTTCCCTTTCTTTTTATAAGTTACATCAAAAGTAAAATAAAGAAAACCATGCGACCCCCAAGCATGGCCATGCTCAATTTTAAAGATGCAAGGTTGTAGAGTTCACGCTGTTGCTCGGGGAGTGGGCGGTTCTGGAGACTGCCGAAAGCTGCTTTGATTCCGCCTACTTCGGCGAGTCATGGCGTGCTGATAAAATCTTCTTCCAATCAAGGAACCCATCACGGAGCCAATGCTAAGAATGGGCTGTTTGTAGGCTGATACTGATGGACAAGGATGTGCCCAAGCGTCATACCCCAACATGAGTCAACTAGTCGCGCAGGAACCATCCAAACCCTCAGTGCGCTGTTGTCAAAAGGGGACAGGATATAAGACGGAAGCACACTAGTTACGGCAAATTTTTTTTTTTTTTTTGATCACGTCTAGAAATTTGAGGCGTTTGAGAAAATGAGCACGAATGTTATGCCTGTCATCATGTAACTCAAGCTTCACCTCAACCACTTGCCATCGCCCATGCCCTGGAGACCTCACTATTAAAACTAGATGTCTTGCTCGTGTTATATTTGAGCCAAGTTTCGGTCCGTGCTACCCGGAATCCCACTACTAGCTTTTGGAGTTTCCATTAGTGCGGGCGTTGCGTCGTCCTCACCGACAGTGACCGAGAATAGGACTGAACTGTGGCCACTTGAAGTTTCATCCTAAAGCAACCAACATCTCGTCAGGCAAGACGCCCAAAAGCAAAAACGAAGACAACGCAGTCACCTCCAAATCATCGCTGACATCTAAGTCTGACGTTAAACGGGCAGTTTCATGAAGCTCAATGCGATACCCGTCTTGTCCGTCACCCTCTGAATTGTCATCGTTGGTTAGTATTGGATTACCATGCCCATCTAGAGGAACTGCGGATTCAATAGATTTGCGATATTTGTGGTAGGTAAAGAGTATGATGCCTGATACAGCTGTTGTCAAGGCGTAAATGAGCCAAATTACTCCAGAAGGACTTACCACATATGGTGATAGAAACACCAGTGATATTCAATGGTGTAAGCTGGTCACCAAAGAACCAAGCCGAGATCGTGATGGTGGTAACCTCCTTAGCTATGCCAGCAATAGACATAGGAACCACCCCCGTCCGTTGAATTATGCTGCAAGACAGTCAACTAGATCAGGACAACGGCTCGGAAATTTCTTTTGCAAATATGACAAACTGGAATTCGCTCAAAATCATACAAAAGGCTACCACGCCGGGTGCAACCAAAAAAACGCACGTTTCTAGAGTCTTGCCTGGGGTGGCGAAAAATGCGCTTTTCGTTAATGTGCCCCAGGATTCCGCGATTCCACTTATTACAGCAAGTGTAATTCCCATTGAAGGCGCAAGCCAATATATGGTGGATGCTGGGTTGTCTAATCCTATTTTCCGAGTCCGGAGGAGAAGCTGTGTAAGGCTCCAACGTAGTCCGCCAAAAGCGCTGGCACTGAGAACTAAAAGCAGTCCCTCTAGGACAAATTTTGTTTCCGTTGCGACCATAAGGAGCACACCCAGAAATATAAGGAGGATTACGGCGACAAGGCGCCAAGAGAATTTCTCCAAACGGAAAAGGAATGCAAAAAGAAGAACAAATATTAATGATGAGGATTTGCACATGGCTAAAGCTGTTAGTAATACAAAGGTTGGAAATCGCAGGTGCAACTCACTGTAAAATGAGAGTGTAATAGTTTTAAGCGAAACGTTGGACAGTCCAATGTCAAGGCTTGATGAAACAGCAGTTGGGACGGCCTTTTTTCTGCAAGGTAAGATAGTGGTGAGTTATGAAGACGATGCCGAGAAATTTTCGAAGAAAAAGTGGGGAGGAATACAAGGTGGTTCTGACTAGAACAAAGGACTGATTTGCGCTTCCAGATGGAGTAGACGCTCCCAGATGATCCATCGACAGTGCCTCCGCCCTGAGGAAGGAGCGAGCTGTTTGACTTACGCATAGTCAGCCACCGATGGTTTATGCTCTGGTTTAAACTGCTTCGGCCAAAAGTACCTCATAGCGGCAGCAATGATGAACTGAACAAACATATGGATTGTAGTCACGAAAAGTGGGTATGGAAAGCCGAAGTGGTCTTTGGAAAACATCCATTTGTTGTAAACAGAGAGAACCGTTGCAAAAAGGAACCTGTGCCATATTGGAACGTGAATAAGCCGTAATTTAGGACATATTTCCGAAGAGCACACCATGCAGCAATGAATAGGGCATTGATGGTGGCATTTCGCCACCAGAGTCGTTTCCTTTCTACGAGGGAAGCAAGATGTATTGCGCGGCGCTGTGACGTGTGCGCTAAATCATCCCCATTGTCCGTGAAGGAACGCCTTGCGGGTCGGGTCGACGACTCAACCAGAGAATATTCGTCGGTACGTGTCATGGATCATGCATGAAATTGAATAAGGAAAGGCATGTCACACTATTAGACTTGTCAGTCACGTTCCAGTAATTAAATTTAAGTTTATGTATGTACTATGTCAGTACTGTACTACTTTGCTCAGGAACACTTGACTTGACTTCGCGCCTGTACAAAAAGGCTCCAGCTTCCATTCAGAGGCAAAGACATTGGCTTACCAGGTTCGCCAGTGGTCAAATTGTTTCTGGTGAAGGTACTCCCTGAAGAACTCGTTCTTCTTCAGTTCGGATCGAAATTGTGCATGTTGCAAAAGATCGAGATGGTGGAGCGCATGAGGATAGCTAAAAGGCGATCAGTTTTGCTCAAGCAATTATGTGAAAAGGGGCAACTGTATAAATCGCGCGTAATCCTTCTCCTTGAAATACTGGAGGTACGCTAAGAAGTTGATGAACGCTGGCTGTTCCAAGATATTTTGCTGGGCCAGAGAATGAAGATAAAACGGGTTGGCTAAAGACTGTACAAACTCAAGCTCCAGTTCAAACCTCGCGCGATTCGCAGATTTTGGATCAGAGTTAGGTGTCCCAGGAACAGCTTGTCGGGACACAAGCTCGGGATCCATACTTGAATAGCAATTAAAGGAAGCATAGTTCTAATATATAGCATTAAATAACTTACATATCACGTGATAACACGCGTATAACACTACCAGGTTTTTCAGAATCAGAATCAGCTCAGTCAAATGTCAGCTGAGGACGATAGCAGCGGATGGCAGCTTACAGAGTCGGACCCTGGAGTCTTTACGTAGGTTATCAAGCTTCTTCTCATCTCGTCGACATCTAAACATTTCCTACCATAAAGAGAGTTACTCACGACCTTGGGTGTGCCTCTTATAGTGGACGACCTTTACTCGCTGGATCCTGATACTCTTGCTTCCTTGCAACCTCTTCATGCTCTTATATTTTTGTTCAAGTGGGTTCCATCTTCCGCCGACTCAACATCCACCTCGGCCGGTCAAAACGACCCAGAATTTCCTGGTTTTTTTGCACACCAGGTCGTTAACAACGCCTGTGCGACACTCGCAGTACTGAACGCCCTTGGGAATATACCATCCCTCAAAACTGGGCCACAACTGGAGGAACTCAATAGCTTCACTACAGGGATGGACCCCCAGACGCGTGGCATGGTTATCACGAGTGCTGACTGGCTCAGGGAAGCTCACAACGCACTTTCCCCGCCCAGCACAGTATCACTAGATGGCTTGGGCCTGCCTAAAAAGAGCGAAGATGCCTACCATTTTGTTGTCTATCTGCCATACATGGGCGCAGTCTACGAGCTGGATGGCCTGAAACAATACCCTGTGCGGCACGGCTCTTACGAAGAACATGGCGAGGGCTGGCTGAAAACAGCTCGGTAAGTTTGCATATACCTTCGTACATAGCGTATACAAGCAGACATCTGTATAGGAGAGTACTTGAAAGCAGAATTGCTACATATCCTGTCGGAGCTGTAGGTTCAAGATCACTCATATCCCACCAAAGCTCATGTCAACCGATAGTTAGAGTTCAGCCTTCTAGCCCTTCGAGATGATCCTCTACCCCTACTCCAAGCACGATATCAGGAAGTCCAATCATCGGGCAGTTCTTCAGCAGCTAACGAACTTCTTTCGCTGATCGCGAATGAAAACTCTAAACGTAGTCGTTGGGCGGTGGGTATTTTTCATCGCTCATTAACTTTAGTATCTAACTCAACCGTAATTCTAGTTCGAAAACAGCCTCAGAAAGCATAATCATCTTGGCCTCATTCATGCTCTTCTAGTTGCATTAGCCAAAGGGGGGAAGCTCTCGTCAGCGCAAGAACAGGCAAAAATAATTATGCAAACGCGAATCGATAAAAGGAAGGCAAGTGGAGAAAATATCGATGAAGATTAAGGCTGTAGTCTATTGCTCCTCGTGTACAACTCGGCGTGTGCGTTGCAATGCAACGATTGTTTTTATTTCATCTTTATATTTCATCTTTATTTGAAATGTTTTGTGATGGTTCTCTCGGAATTCTCATTGCCGACATCCAAACGTTTCATCAATTTTTTTTTACCGAGGGCAGTTGTTCTTGATCCGGTGTTCCATCTAATCAGTCATCTTACCTGACCGCGCGTAAGCTGGAGGCAAGTCGTTCAAGTTATTCCGCCGAGCCGAGAAGACAGGATCGTTTGTGGCCCAAGAGACAAATTTTGATCGCAGTTTCTCAAGGACATCAAAAGCAACCGCTTTGATCACCAATGGTCGCCACGGTACTGGCTCGTTTCGTTGGTTAGGCCTCAAGCGAAATGCGTAATTCAATTATGGCTACATTTGTAAAAGTAGTCGATGATAGTGATGACAGCGTTCCTCTTGTTTTATGCGCCATGAGAGGTAAAAACTGTTTGACGTGCAATAGTGTTCCACCATCATGTTGGCGTCAGATGTCACAAACTCATTATGATTGATGTTGTTGCTAGGGAACTCAAGGGGTATTTCCACCCGGTAATCCAGGCTTTCTTTTGCATGCATATGGAACTGCAGGGCTAGAAAGTGACTTCGATTCGTATGGACGTGTAATCAAAATTTAACACATGATGAGTGCCTATGCCGTTCAAACCTCGTTCTTAGACCGAAGTTCCCTTTCCATCTGTATCATCATATGCTCCAGACCACCAGCGCTGAGCGAACCTTCGTAGGAAAAATTATTCGTAGGAGAGTTTCCATATGAAGGCGATGTAAAACCTCGTGGGGAGCCCCGTGGAGAAGATGTTTTGATACTCCTGTGTGGCTTAGACATATCATGAGGGGCCAAATCGGCTGGTTGATCAGGTCGAGGAGAAGGAGGTGGGCGAGGGGATGGCGGCAGCCCGATTAATCGTGGTGAAATCAGATGTCGAGGCACGGGTATCCTTTTCGATTTTGACTCCGGCTCGTCAGGGGAAGAAATGGTAAGCAGAGGAGGAGGCGGAAATTTTTTTCGACTATTCCCAGCAGGGCCTTGAGTATTCTCTTTCATCGGGGGTGAATGTGAAGTCAACGCGCCACTGTAAGTTTTAGGTGGCGGCATAATACCCGATTGCACCTTAGGATGCTTTCCAAATCCAAGCTCTTCATCTGAACCGGTCTTCTGGTCACGTTTTTTGTTTCGACGCATGATAGTGACTGCGATCACTAAAAGGCATATCAAGATGATGATAGACACTACAGCCGTAACAACCCAAATGGAAGATTGTTTGCTGGTAGCAGAGGCATCGGATCGTGGAGACAAATTGGGGGAAGTCTCCTAAGTAATAAATCACATTAAGTAGTCATACTGGAATAAAAGACAAGTACCTACAATGGCTATCAGCCCACGCTCGTTAACAGCATCGTCAGAAACGGCATGCCCTATTTCTCTAGGAGCGAAGTTACTAGGTTGATTGGCAATGCGAGTAAAAAAAAGAAGTAACTTACTTGGGGTTGCGAGGGGTATTTATTGGTTGAGGGCCAATGGGACCAGCCCAGCAGCCACCTAATAGCAGGCTACAAGCCGCCAAAAGGGACAAGGAAATAGTAGCAGCACCCATGACTTATGGCACCTGGCCCGAAGTCTACAAGGAATGAAGGAGATCAACTCTTGAGTTCCAAGCTAAGGGCAAACGCTGGCGGCTGAGCTCGTTTTTATGTGTGACCTTGATGTGACAAATGATTGTTTCCCTGGACACAACGGTGGTCAGCGGCTACTGCATGTACCCATACTCCAGCCTCAATGGCACTCAAGGATATTCAAATATTAAACAGCGAAAACGTCAGACTAAGTATGTCGAACTGCCCCGAGCCTGACTTCACATCACCGAAGCCCGAGAGCGAACAATCTAGATTCTACGAGCCTGCTTATTCGTATCAGGAATAAGGAACTCTTTGAACGAACCTGGAGGGCTATTTTCGACCAAAGAACTTCATAGATGCCTCAAATCAGAGGTTCACGGCGTTGATCTGTTCATAAAGAAGCCTCTTCATATGGGTTTGTTAAATTACACAATGATTCTGATGTGTTACATACGCCAAGACGGCGCCAGATACAGCAATCTCTCAAAGTTATATATATTCTTGCAGCTAAGTTTAGCGCGCCCATGAATGCTCTTCTCATGACTACCATGACCACCATAAAGCACTCGTTAGACAATGCGGATCCTCTGACACTTGCTATGGCCCCACCACCAAACGAAACGCCGCATGAACAACTCGCACGGGAGCAACAGGAGGAACGCGCCCGTGAAGTTAGCAAACGTATCGATGCTGAAATCAGACTTGCCAAAACAGCCATGAAGAAGATGCAAAGGGCAATAAAAGTCTTGGTTCTTGGACAAAGCCTTAGTGGTATTCCCCAAATTCCCCTACTGCAGGAAGTTTTGTTCAACCCATTGTTTATTTTAGGTAAATCAACCACTATTAAAAGTACGAGCAAGCCACTTTGTAGTCCCCCGATTTCTAAAACCCCCCATAGATTTTCAAATGACCTATGCACAACGCTCTTGGATGGAAGAACGTGATTCCTGGAAAGCGGTGATTTTATTGAACCTTGTTCAATCGGTGAACGTGGTCGTCAATATTCTGGCAGAAGACCTTGGTATCAGACGAAGAATCAACTCAGTGCAGGATGGCAGCCCTCCCACCCCTTGCCCTGGTTTAACAGAGCGACATAAAAGCTTAGCCCTCAAGTTGGCGCCTCTCCAGCAAATCGAGCGAGATCTTAAGTTACTGATTGGGTCGGGCTCATCTGAAAACCCCAATGAAGAACAGCAAGTCTTGCGTGAATTCTCACTGCGCTCTAGCTCTGGCTGGAAAGCTGTACTGAACCAGATTCGCAATCCCTCGCCAGGAAAGGATCGTCGACTACAACAGGTGGCTTGTGATGTGGTTTTCAGTTTGAAAAGCGATATTACAGAACTCTGGAACGATGCTGCTGTCCAGAGGGTGCTCACAAGACGTCAAATACGATTAGAAGACTCGCCTGGATTGTAAGTTCTTACTTCAATCAACGAACCTTTAGTAACCCTGGTTTTCATTTGATATAAAGCTTTTTGCAGGACGTAAACAGGATTGCACAACCCGAGTATATTCCCTCTGATACCGATGTCGTACGAGCGCGTCTTCGGACCACTGGCGTGCAGGAGTATCATTTCACCCTAGACCGAGGTGCGGCACGCCGCCTTGCCCCCATTTTTACTTCATCATGACATTATCTACGCCCTAATGTCAGGTACTGCAAGTGCTCTTGATTGGCTGATGTATGATGTCGCAGGTGTGCATAGTTTTTATTTTGGGGCTAAATTATGCCTTATTGATCTTGACCCTTAGGCATTAGAACTTCTGTATGTTGAACTTGGTCATATTATCACTCCACCTATTCATCTCGCTTCCTGAAGCGAGCAGCATGGATCCCTTACTTCAAGGATATCACAGCTATCATCTTTCTGGCGCCCTTGTCGGCTTTCAATGAGACCTTACGCGAAGATCCATCGACCAATAGTATGCGCGATACGTTCTCGCTGTGGAAAACAGTTTGCTCCAACAAATTGCTTGCCAAAGTGCAAATTGTATATGGCTTTCTCACCCCTCTCGCGCCTCGTACCCCCTAACAGCCATTCTATCTCATCCCAGATACTTTTCATGAACAAAACCGACCTACTCGAGAACAAACTTGACTCGGGATTAAGGGTGCGCGACTACCTATCTGATTTTCATGAAAAGAGCAACGATTTTACCACCGTAACTACATGTAAGTGTTTCAAGATATTGAAAGCTGTTACTGATCACGATTGACAGGGTTCCGTCGAATGTTTGCTCAGATGTACAGAGAAAATAGCCCTTCTCACCGACAGTTGATAGCTCACTTTACTTCCGTTATTGTGAGCTTTGCGATGTACCATTTGAAATGAATCTGACGCGTGAATAGGATACACAAGCAACGGCCCAAACACTGGCCGCAGGTATCGTTTAATGTGTTACCTAAATGTATGATGACTATGCTGATTCATCTTGACCACTCTTTAGTGCAAGGCATCATACTTAGAAAGAATATTGTCGATGCAGGTCTTATGTGATATCTTAGGTTTCTCTAGGCCTCGTCCTCCTCCAACTCGAAAACTGCGGAACACCTTTGATAGACATCATTAATCAAGCTGGTACTGGTAGCAAAAATCTTAATAAATCTTTTCTAGAGTTCGATTCGAGGAATATCTCTTCTCTTATCATACAGATCGTATGCGGGCTGCTGTCCGCTAGCTTGAAGCTGCCTGGAAACTTTTTCGGCGCCCCTAAACACACGTAGAAGGTTGGCGCCAGTAAGACCAGCCAGCTCATACTTGTTCCATCCGCGCTTATAGAGCTCTGCAATCTGGAAAACCATGTTAGGGGGCATTTGGGCATTTGGGGCTGAACTTGCCAATGCGGGATATTTTGAGACATCCTCTAAGCCCTCAGGCACTGTTGTAATTCCGTCATAATCACTACCAAGTCCAACACTACAGCCATTCATAAATAGCTCGGAAGGGTTTAAGCGGTCAAAAGAGCTTACTGCTTCTTTCCAGTGATATTAGCGATGTGGTCGATGTGGTCTGCCACAGCTGCCACGTTCGCTTTGCCTGGTGGTGCGATGAAGAATGGCGCGAAGTTTACCTATGATAACACATGATGAAAAAGATCGTATCCGAAAAGTTATACTATGTGATACCATGACGACAGCGTCCTTCTGACCCTCGCCAGTTCCAATCAGGTGCAGGACATCATCAGGCACGTTACGAGGAACATTATGAATCGCTCTGGCGGATGAATGGGACCAGATGACTGGTGCCTTTGAGTAGTTGAGTGCTTGAGCGGCAGTGGCATCAGATGTATGAGAAAGATCAACAAGAACTCCCAATCGGTTCATCTCATCGATCAGGGTGAGGCCAAAAGAACTAGCGCGTGTTGTTAAAGGGTAAACTAGGATTTCATGGTAGGATTAGGAGCAGAGTCGCGTACCTCAAACCTTGATGGCGGGGGATCATGCCTGGCTCGATTCCACATGAATCCGCGAACACGTTGTGACACGTATGGGTTAAAGTTATGTAGCGGACACCTAGGGCATGGTACTGGCGAAGAACAGCTAGCGAGTTTCCGAGCTGGTGGCCGCTAGGAACTAGTATGTTAGGCTCAGACAACCCTCTGGTAAGAGCAACTCACCCCTCAAGCCCCATGAGACTCGCAATTTTGCCTCTGTTGATCGCGGATGTGATATCATCTGAGCTGGTGGCAAATTGGAACGTCTGTAGGCGCCATACTAGATAATGAACAAGGCAACATGTGAAGGGAAGTGTGGCCACCCACTTCTGGGTACTTGTTCATCAGAATCCTGGCAATGTCGATTTGCTCCAATGTATCGCTAGACGCGCCAACTGTCCAGAAGGAGAGTTCCCAGAAGCCTCAAAAGATAACGCACCGAACACTCCAAGTGGGCCTCAAGAAATTCTTCCCTTCCTCCTTAGATGTTGGGCAAGGCATGTAAATTCCCCTGGTGTAAATGTAAACTCTACGTCGATGCACCTTACGTGACTCCGTAACTCACCAGAAGAAGCCGCCGACTTTCCCTGTCCTCAAACGAGGAATATCCACGTGTTCGGGCATGCGGGACTCGAGGTCAATAGCTGATGCATTATTAGCGAACATGGAGCGTGTAATTATAGGAAGGTCTGGGTTAGTCGTTAATCGTGCATCGTCTGTAATAGTTGGATGGTGTCTTTACCGATGTGCCCATCCTTAAAAACAAAGGACGTTTTCGAGCGGTTCAAAATTGATAGCTAGAAACTCACAATGACCGGCGCATTATTGAGAATGGTAAGAGCAGCCAACGTCGGGTCTTTAGGCAGTAAACCAAATAAGGGATAGAACTTGTCCTCAAGAATGTGCTGGAAGCCCACAAGGAGCACTAAACCTATAATGAAAAGGATGGACAAAGCACCCCATACGATGCCACGCGTTTTTGGGTCAGCTTCGGGGTAAGAAGGTTTAGTTTGTCCAGTCTCTTCGACGCGTTGTGCAAGAATGAGAGGTGAGGATTCAGTAGGAGTTGTCTGAGTAGACATGGTGCTGACGTTTGGAATTGTAGGGTCATCAGACTTGATATAATTATATGTACAAGACTCGAGGTAACCCCGTGGTGTGGTGTGTGATCAGTGAAAATAAAATACATG
Organism: Calocybe gangraenosa; assembly: GCA_018221785.1. Lineage (NCBI taxonomy): Eukaryota > Fungi > Basidiomycota > Agaricomycetes > Agaricales > Lyophyllaceae > Calocybe > Calocybe gangraenosa. Next base: position 129,419 of record JABCKK010000004.1, read on the forward strand.
GCTTCATCCAGGCTCAAACAACTGGAAGAATACGCTAGAATACTATCGTGGCTTTTGAAAAAACCATGCCCCATCCCTCAGTCCCCGTTCAACTTACCAATGATAGCGTTCGGTGCATATCGTGGTATGACCTTGGGATCATGCAACATGTTAAATTCTTCTGACGCATCGCGACCAGCGTAGAGCATAACTGCTTTAGCACCCCCGGGATGGTCAGGCAGGAACTGGTTAAATGTGAGTTAATAATACCAGGCAGGAGAATTAATAACCTACTTCTGTCATATCTAACACTTTCCCATCAATCACCACCCATATGTCCTCCTTCTTGTTGTGCTTGGCGACTTCCTCCCGCGTGTATGCTCCCGGGTTGGAGCCCCCTGTAGAGGTGGCAGGTGCTGCGCTAGGCTCAGTTGGTGTCGGCTGGGTTTGTGAACCGGAGCCGGAATTGTCTACGGAAGCAGCAGGTGCCACGTTAGAATTCGTGGGCGACGGAGACGGCGACGGCTGGGTCTGTGATGAACCGGAGCCGGAACTAACATGTCCCGCGACTGCACCAAGTCGACCACCCGCCTTCGCTACCGCAGCGGTGGCTGCTTGTAAAAGATATGCCGAAGCAGAATCACCTGACACCCGTCCGAAGACAACACATCCGAGCAGCGAAGAACCACCCAAACGGTTGGCACCATGGACGCCGCCAGCAACTTCACCAGCGGCAAATAGACCAGAAATGGGCTTGCCCTTAGTATCTAGCACACGGCCTTCAGGGTCGATCTCGAGCCCACCCATGGTATAGTGAAGTACTGGCGTCATGGCAGCGACGTGGAAGGAATCGTCAAAACTCCATTCGCCTTGGAAGAACTAGGAGGAGATATAACAAAGGGTAGACGATACTTGGCTGTAACATACCTTTTTACCAAAAGGGTCTTTCTTTGTTCGAACAACGTCGTTATACTCATCAAAAGTCTTCTTGAGAGTTGATGCTGGTAGACCAAACTCCTTTGCAAGTGCTTCGCCATTGTCGAGACGCTTCATGAGTCCACGACCGACATAATGCTTACAATGCCATGCAATATCTTTCGAAGCAGCACCGTTAAGCACGAGCCGAATCGGATGCTATATGGTAAAAAGATTATCCCCTGGTTGACCCACATGCAGAAACATACGCACATTTTTGTTCTCCCACATTTTACCGGTAACAAAATCACGATGCTGAAGCTCATCGACGAAGCGCTTGCCTTGACTATCAAGTAGGAGTCCGCCAACGCCACGGAGAGCCTCAGCAGCTAGGAATTTTACCTTTGCATCTGGCTCTTTCGGATCAACTAGGCCTGTAGGGTGAACCTGCACCTTTTCCAAATCGATGCCGTTAGCACCGATGGCCATGGCTAGCTTCTGACCATCGCCAGTACAGTGGTCACCGTTCGTGGTCGGGAGGTCCCAAAGTTCGGGACGATATTTCTTGAGAAGGGAATCTTCGGTGAAGTCGGCAGCGTAACCACCAGTAGCCAGGATTACTGGCCCGTAGACGGTCTCTGTCTTTCCGTCACGGAAATATTCCACACCAACAACAGCACCAGATTCATCTTTCACGAGTCTGGTCACGCGAGCCTTTCTTATAATCTTAACCCTGTCAGGTATACTAACAGAGAGATCCTCAAGACGCTCCATTTGAGCGAACGTAATGACCTTGTGAGAACGTATGAGAAACAAAAATGAGATGCAAAAAACTTGGATAAGAAAGCGTACCATGCCAGGGAACTGAGCTCCACCACGATGAGTACGGGGCTGGCTGTGGCCACCCAGACGCGAGACCTTTGACAAGTCAAGGCCGAACTTGTCCTGAAGCCAATTAACAGCATCGCCTGAGCGTCCTGTGAGAACACGAATGAGGTCGTCACGGGCAAGATCACGAGCCTGAAGAGGACATATTGGTAAGTAAGGCATGACAGGAGGGGTGGAAAAAGGGCAGGGAACATACAGATTTCTTTGTATCCTCAAAGAAGGTCTTGGCGTTATCGGAAATGTTCAAGGTCTGCTGTGACTGTGTTCCAGCACCATTGATGCCGGAGGTTGCCTTTGTCGAGTTTCCGCCCATAAAACTGCAGAGCCAAAGGTGTGGGTATAGAAGGTCTAGACGTGGGGGTGAAGCTTACCTTTGCTTGTCTAGGAGCAAAACATTTGCTCCACGTTCGAGGAGAGTGTGTGCAGCAGATAAGCCTGCGAGACCGCCACCAACGACGATGACCTGTGCCATTTGAGAGAATAGATGGTAAGTTTAGCGAGGGAAAGATGAGCCCGTGATAGGACCAAGGGATGGATATTTTATACCGTATCCCCGGTTAAGCATGTGATATCCTAACGCCGGTATATTATCCAAACTTGGTAATCACATTCACCGGACCGCCCGGATACAGCGCAAGATATATTATATTTCCTGAAAGTACCAAGCTATACAAAGGCAGTAGCGTGCGCAACATCTTCCATTGCTCGACAAGCGCGCGAAACAGCCTCACCCATGCTCATGTTCAAGCTTTCTAGCACCAACAAGTCTGGAACCTTGTCGCCAGGTTTCCCGTTCTCTATGTCACCGCCTTCAAAAACATCTCGGTGCGCATCGACAAAGGCCGGGTACACGATTTGTTCCCAGTAGCCTGGAGGATCTCGCCATAAAGTGCCCTCTGGATCAGTTTGAACTCCAGATTCGCAGCAACGTTGGTGGAGTTTGAGCGGGTGGAGTGAGAAGGAAAAAGATTTTGGACCAGGACAGCAGTTAGGGTTCATTCTCATCTTTACAAGCGTGATCTGACTTACCTGCAGTATGGTAGCCGTGTCTTATATGTCGTCTTTTCCTGAGTACCTCTTCTGGTACTCTGAGAAATATACGAACACTCAACTCGTCAATGACTTCCTAGTGTTGTTATGAACAAGGTGATAAAAGGCTCCCAGCGGCCATACCTGGTTCCAGTATAACAGGAAACCATCGACCAAGCCCCATACGATCTTTCCATGTTGGTGTGTTTCTCTCTCTTTTCGCAGTCCCTCAAATACGTTAGTCCAATGGTCCCTTATTTCATCATCTATTTTGACTTCTTTCTGCTCGTTTAGATGATCATGGCTTTTGTGACTTGTTGGGATGAAACCTGTTTCTTTAACTTCCCGAAGAAAACTGACGAGTTTTGGCCAGTCTATAGCGCCAGGTGCGGCGTCCCAGTCCTGTACTTTATGAATCGGATGTATAGGCACCAGCTCTTGAGGCTAATCAAGAGTCAGAGTATGGTAAGGAAACCCTTCAAAAAGCACTTGCAGGTGCAAAGTCCTAGGAGGACAAATTCAGCCGAAGCAAGCTGGGGAAGAGGAAGACTAACGTCCTGGTGAATGATGAAAGAGTTTGGTAGGATACGCTTGAGGTGTTTTGCGAGGGTTGTTTTGCCTGAGCATGTCGCACCGCTATGTAAATAGATTTAAATTTAATTATTTGATTTCAATGATTGACGTTCATTATTGCTCACCCCACTCCGACTAGAATGACTCTTGTATTATCACTATCACTAGACATGGCAGTTAAAAGAAGTGATCGGATCGGTATCCGGTGAGCGATGTCATTTTGCTTTAGATCATCACGTGATATATAATGATGCGTTGCACCATATTAGTCGTTGACGTCATGTGCGTCATTGTCATGTGGAAGCCATGCCTATATAAACCAAGAAATAACTTCTTTCTTTCCCTACCCATTTCATCATGTTTCGCTCTCATGTTACCCGCGTCGTTAGATCAACACCTACTATCACATCTTCTATCACGCCGCGCACCTATGCAACCACAACACCTCCTCCTCATCCTCCTCCTCCTCCTGCAGGACAACCTGCCCCGAACCCTAAATCTGACAAATCTGGATCCAACACACTCTTATATGCCGCTCTTGGTGTTGCCGTCGCTGGCGGAACTTATTACTATTATGCCAACCCAAAAGACGTGAAAGATCTCAAGGCCAAGGCAAAAAAAGATCAGGAAGAGATGGAGCGTAAAGCTCGTGAATCCATCCAAGCCGGTAAAGCACGTGCAGATGATGTGTACAGGCAAGGTCAAGCGAAGTATGAGTCAGCGAAGGTCAGCTTGAACAGCAATTGACACCAGACACTAGCGCTGATTTCCATCTCATCAACAGGCTGCTGGACGTGAAAAAGTAAACGACGTTGAAGATAGAGCCCGCCAAGCGGGTGCCGATACCCAAGCTAAACTCGAATCTTACAAGTCATCAGCTCAGAAAGGTTTGTCTGACACACGAGACTCGACCGAAAACCTTTACAAGGAGGCACGCTCTGCTGCGGATCGGAAGAGCTCAGAAGCACGATCTAATGTAGAAGAGAAGGTGGATGAAGTGAAATCAGGATGGTCCAATTGGTTTGGATGGGGTAAATCCAAGGCTGAGGAAGGGAAGGAACAGGTCGCATCCAAAGTTGCTGATTCTGCTGATGATGTGAAAAAGCGTGCAGAGAAACATACATGATGTATTGTAGTAGCGACCTGTATTTATATCTGCATCTGTTAATCGCTATAGATTTATCTATCTATCAATCAATACACTCAATGCAGTTTAGCAACGTTGGTGTTTGAGTTGTCAAGACATGTGCCCCACCCTGCATAAAGGCAGGAACCCACCGTTTGAGAGTCGCAGACGCCCGGTGCTCATGGGAAATTGATAATTCATGATTACCACCATCTCTATTATTCGGTCGTCAAATTTCCTGTCATAATCATTTTTCCTATCCCAACACTTTTTTTTTCTACTGTAACCATAATGCCTGCAACCATCGTTCAACAGACTAAGCCCCTCTCAACAACACTGAGTAATGGCGATGACGACCCTCTAACCAGAGCTATGGCTCCACCCCCTAATGAAACACAAGCAGAGCGCGAGGCAAGACTCGCTGCAGAGCTGGACGCTCAGAGACGATCAGACGCTATCGACGAAGAGCTCAATCGCCAGAAGCTGAACGAAAGGAAGACCAAGTGTGTCAGGGTGCTTCTGCTGGGTGAGTTGTTTGGAATGATAGGCGTTACTGCTCGACCCTTGAACAATATGACGATGCTTAGGCCAAAGTGAATCGGGTATGTACTCATTGTATCCCTCACAAGTAAATCCAATTCAGCCTCCTTTATAGGAAAATCAACCACGCTTAAAAGTATGTGTGCCTTTGTAACCCCACACCCTTTGATCACCGCCGCCGTGCCCGCCCATCTGACTCCACTCCTTTCTCGTCAGATTTCCAGCTGTTCCATTCTTCCAAGGTAATGCTACTCGACTATCAGCAAACTAACTACTCCATCTTCCTTGACTGCCTTCAACACAGGCTTTTCGAGCAGAACGCGCATCATGGCGGGCGGTTATTCAGCTCAACGTAGTCCGATCCATCAAGTTGATTCTCGAAGCTGTGTCCGAGGCGCAGGCCGCCACCTCAGGTTCCACAAACAAACTACCTACTCTCACACCGGAGCATCTAAGGCTAAAAATGCGCCTGGCTCCCCTTCAGCAGGTCGAAGAGACCTTATTGCGTAAGCTAACACCAGCAGGCTCCTCAGAATTCGAGGCTGTCCAACGTTCACCCCTCGCCAACATACCTTATTCAATACGAGCCGGCAACACCCCGACAGAGCTTGCACTTAATTCGCTTACGCCGTGGAAGACGGCCTTTAACAAGATAATGACACATGCCAGAGCGAGTTTAGAAAGTCAGGATATCGATTTTGATGATCCCCAAGATCCAGGCGTCATTCTCCATGCTTGTAAGGATGATATGAATGCCCTATGGAACGATACAACTATCAGAGAATTGTTGGACATACAGAAAATTCGTCTTCAAGAATTAGGCGGATTGTGAGTACTAGCCAAGACTTGTTCGAGCCCCAGGGTGACCTTTTGGGCGTAGCTTCCTCGACCAACTAGATCACGTCACGTCACTTAAATACGTGCCCACTGACGGTAACTATTGTCGGGGACAAGACGTGACAGACATTGGCGCTGACAGTTCTCATAGACCACATTTTACGGGCACGATTGAAGACCATTGGCGTATCTGAACACCGATTCACGCTCAAAGCTGGTAATTGTTGCAACCACAGTGCAGATATGATCTTGCAATAAACTGACTCTCAGGAAATTTGATGAGCCACGACTGGAGGGTTTTTGACGTTGGGGGTGCACGGTCCTTAGTACGTTTATTAACCATCTAACCTTGGCAAAGAGCATGTGGCCTGATAGACCGTTCTTCTAGCGGGGTACGAACCATTTTTACTGTACTGTTGATCATCATATGAATCACCCCCGTTATCAGCGGCTTGGGTGCCATTCTTTGATAATATGGACGCTATAATATTCCTTGCGCCTATTTCAGGGTTTGACCAGGTATGGTTATTCGCAACGCCGTATCGGACCTGGGCATCTTATTACCATTACTCAAGGTCCTTGCGGAAGATCCCTCTGTCAACCGCCTGGTGTGTGCTTTCGACGTAAAGCAACCATCCGAATCCCGAATTCTGATATCTCCGTAACGAATAGGAAGATTCTATCTTGTTATGGAAATCTATCGTCTCCAACGCGCTCTTGAAACAAACCGAGATCGTTCTATTCCTGAACAAAATAGATATATTTAAAGGTGCACCTTTCTGACAGTTTTATAGGTGCAACTCATTTATTTTCATTTTACTCAGAGAAACTCGCCAGCGGACTCCCATTTAGCCACTACGTCGTCTCCTATGGGGACAGGCCAAATGATTTCGAGTCTACCTCCAAATGTAAGGGCCGTGTAACCCTTTCACGCAACGTAAATTGATATATTGCCGTAAGATCTCATGAAGAAATTTGGTAAGTAGACAATTTCAGCTTCCAGAATTGTGATCAATCTAGTGCCACTAGCTGGGATTCTCAAGCAAGCATCCCCTCAGCCCAGGACATTCTATTGTCATCTCACGACTGTCACCGTAAGTCCTCGGCTAGCTCGTCTGCCTGTGAGCGCATCTCAAGGCATTTGACAGGACTCACAATCAACACAGCGGATATTAGTCAATGGTTCGTGCAAGACGGCTGGTTGTACATTTGATTCACACTAACTTTCAAGACTTACAGTGAAAGATATGGTTCTCCGACATAACCTGGCTGAAGGCAATCTCCTTTGAATTTCGTCGCCTAGACCTTTTCTCCGCGTGTAAGATCATTCATTTTCATTCCACTCCATGTTATAATGCGGAACACGTATCATCCGCTCCCGTATATATACTCCACCATCTTCCACACAGGGGTGGTCAGTCTCAATCGTGAAAATAGGGATTGACCTAGTCTAGGTTCCCTGGCTAAATCGGTCGTTCTACGTATATTATGCCCTACCATCAAAATTTGTGTGTAGTACTATTCTCTCCTTTTTTTTGTTTTTGTTTTTTGAATCACCTCGTTGTACCGTACGTATATAGTCTTGATTTATTGCTGCTCCCGATAAACGAACCTGAAGCTTTAGCTTTGAGCGATAAGCATGGTTAATACAGATGGGTGCAACGAGTTCTCACGAACACTCCCATGAATATGTCAAGTGATGTTATCGCCAACTTTGTCTGCCTGGATGAACTTACACAGGTTATCTATCAAGGAGCATACCAGTTCATAGTGCTCTCTACCGTTTCTGATCGATGGATGGTACATCTTGGTCTCGTGGGTTCGGAGGCAAGGTGGTGGCGTGGTAGCTGGACTAAATCAGACGTTCTACAGATCGCCGTTCGTATGCGCTCTTTTGTCACTTGGCTAGGTTTTGGCCTCTCTAGCTGTCCTAGCCGTCGAGGTTATAATAGCACTGAGCTACATCATGGCATTTAGGGCTCTAAATCATCAGACAAACTACTAGAAGCGTTTGCCGAGAAACTTGCAGAGACGTTCACCGGGGGACAGCTGCACGTTGCAAATTGGAGCCCAGAGCCAGGTGCTGATATCAAAGTATCTGCCACTTGTACTTTTTTAGTCTGCGTTTCTACTAACTAAGCATAATCAGTTGACTTTCAGCCCATCTGCAGCCAAACCCCTGGATATCCCACTGGTGGAACTCACACTCGTGGAAGCTGTGTCATATGCGACAGACGTCTTGTTAGATGTGAGCATACTCACATCTCTAAACACTGGTTGTCTCAATAATGATTTTTTTTTCTCGGGCGAAAGATTGCTCTTCATGCCCAGGCGAGAAAATGCTGCTTGCATCCAGATTCATCTACGAGCAACTCCTATACGCCATTATTACTTGGACCAACTGTCAATGCTACTAGCACAGATGTCAAGCCGGCTGTTCCTGCCCACTCCCCTGTGGCTACAAGTACACGGCAGACTGCGGAAGCCCCATATTCCAATCGTGTCGATAGGAGATCACATGAGGAAACAAAGGCGCCCACCGTAGAACTTGAACGTCAAAAGCAACGCTCGACCACCTCCGCGCCAGTAAAAGCGAGTAAGTGATATTGTTGCATCACTTGCCATGTCGTCGTTTCGCTAAACCCCTTCTTCAACAGAAGCAGCGACCGCAGCGAAAGGCGCCTCGCTTGCTAACCCCAACAAAAAGGCGAGGAAGTACCAAGCTATAGAGTTCGAAAGTGATGAAGAGTAGTAGAATGTCATAGATGTCTTTACTACGTGCTTGTCAGCCCTTGAGTTTATCAGTTGTGTAGCTGCGGGTCAATAAGTCCTGTGCGGGAACAAGTCAGTGCCACACACACACTTGGATGACGGAAAAGGCCGCCCTGAGTTTGGCCAATATTTAGGCACGTCAACGTGTAGTCGTCGCACGTTCAAACGTTACATTCATGGCCCCCCCACCAGGAAACCACCCAACTCTCGTTCTCGATGAGCAGGGAGAGTTGCCTGGCGTTGAAGGGATGTTCCAACAAATCTTGAACGCAGTGCAGAAATCGGTGCGTCCCATTTAGCCAGTGATGTGTAGAATTTCGCCTAAGTAAACGCTTCGCGGTCTAGCACAGCGAAATTGCGGATCTACGGCAAGAATGCATGGAGCTGAGGCATGCAAATGCCAGCCTTGAACGCCAGATTCGAGACGGGCTTCAGGTGCATACAATCTACTTGATCAACACCCCCGTCTCTGAGTTGACCAGGCCCACTAAAGTATAATTTGCACGTATCACGGAATGCTACCCCAGGATTTATGACGCCGGCCCCTCCAAGCCCACAACTACGCGCTGCAAAATTATCACCCTTCTTATCTCATAGTCTACCTGCGATTCCCGTAACTCCTGCAGGACTACCTGAACCATCTTACCGTCCCTCTCCCCTAGGTGATAACGCACAAGCCTCTTTTCATCTAGGTACTCGTGATATCCCTGGATTCTATGTTGTTATTCCCGCTGGTGGTGCAGGAACTCGTTTATGGCCATTATCTCGCGAGGGTCACCCTAAGTTCCTCCTTGATCTCACGCTCAAAGGTCGATCTCTTATTCAAGCGACTTGGGATCGCCTCTTACCACTCAGTTCGGCTACGAGAACCACAGTGGTGGCAGGGCCAGGCCATGTCACAGCCATCAAAGAACAACTTCCAGACCTCGTTGCTCACAATCTTTTCTGTGAACCTGGTCCCAAGGACTCTATGGCTGCCATTGGGCTTGCAGCCGCAGTTCTAGTCAAAAGGGATCCGGATGCTGTCATCGGATCATTTGCTGCTGATCATATGATATCTGGTGATGAAGCTTTCCTCTCAGCCGTCGCTGAGGCAGTGGAGGTCGCAAAACAGGACTATCTTGTCACCATCGGGATCGCACCTTCTCACCCCTCAACTGGCTTTGGCTATGTTCGTCTTGGGGAGAAGCTAGGAATGAAGGAAGCTCCTAATGCCAGGTTGGTATCCAGTTTCAAGGAGAAACCGGATGCTCGCACTGCTGCCTCTTACATAGCAACGGGCAATTACCGCTGGAACGCAGGCATGTTCGTCACGAAGGCAACATTTCTTCTTCAACTATTACAGGAATACAAGCCCGAACTACACGATGGTCTCCGAAGGATAGCTGAAGTTTGGGAGAATGAGCCGGTGCGCCAAACAGTCTTAGATGAAGTTTGGTCGTCTCTCGAAAAGATCCCTATCGATAATGCAGTTGCTGAACCAGCAGCAGCTTCAGGTCGAGTTGCCGTCGTACCGGCCACTTTTGGTGAGTGAACATGAACTTGACTGGATCTGTATCTTCAACTTTAATCCTAGGTTGGGATGATGTTGGGGACTTTTCTTCTCTTGCAGATCTATTACCTGCAGAAGCTAGCCAACCACGTATCCTTGGTGATAGTAACCTCGGTGAGTTTCTTACTTTTATTGTACTCTTGATTTTTGATTTTAATACGAAACGGCGGAATAGTTCTCACTGAACAAGTTGCTGGGGGCATTGTCGTACCAGGATCAGGCCGTCTGATTACATGCCTGGGCGTTGATGACCTGGTTATTGTCGACATGCCTGATACATTGCTCGTTACGACTCGTGCGCGGTCGCAGGAAGTGAAGCGTCTAGTTCAAAAAACTCGCAACGCAGGCTGGAAGCACCTCCTTTGAAATATTTTTTTTACTATATGATCGGAAAGGACATTAATTCAAGTGGGCTCTGGAATATGTTTATTCAGTTCCATGGTTGTCCCATTTTATGTGTGGACATCAAGTTTTTGTTATTAAATTAAATATACCCCTCTTGGCGGTCACGAGCACGCCATTGTCAATAAGCCGGAGATAAAATTGCACCATCAGCACCACCAAGAGTAGTGCGAATGGAGCCCTGAGTACCATGCGATGTCTACACAAACACTGCTTTCTCAAGGTATTTAAGGGCATGGTCATTGCCGCTTATCCTTCTTGATCTCTGCAATGTTAACCAATAATCCTGCAGGTTCATCCAGGCCAGCTTCAGAACATTCCAAGGCGTCTGACCGCTCCGACTATGGAACTCTCCACAGGGAGCAAGCTCCGGAGGCCCCTGCGCCTAATACCAAACTTCATCGTGGTTTGTCTGCGAGACAGGTGCAGATGATAGCTATCGCAGGGACAATCGGCACAGGATTATTCCTTGGCACAGGCCGTTCTCTCGCCAAAGGTGGTCCAGCCAGCATCCTTATCTGCTATTGCATTGTGGGTTTTGTGGTTTATGTTACTCTCCTTTTATTGGGAGAGATGGCTACACAGTATCCCGTCGCTGGCTCATTTAATGCCTATGCAACACGCTTTTTTTCGCCGTCATATGGATTTGCGCTATCTTGGAACTATTGGTTCAATGATGCAGTCTCAGTAGCTTCGGATCTTACTGCCGCCCAAATTCTCCTTGAGTTCTGGACGCCCTGGCATCCCTGGGTCATCAGTCTCGTCTTTTGGGCATTTCTCGTTTCCATCAATGCTATCCATGTTCGAGCATATGGAGAGTTGGGTTGGTCGTACTGCCCTTTGTTTATGTTATTTGTCCTCAGATATTCAATCCTTCAGAGTACTGGTTGTCTTCCCTCAAAATTGTGACCATCGTAATTTTCATAGTGCTGGGAATCATCGTAAATGCTGGGGTAAATCCAGAGCACAAGTACATCGGAGGAAGTAATTGGAGAATACCTGGTGCTCCTTTTGTAGGTGGTTTTGGGGGTTTTGCTAGTGTTTTCGTAACGGCGAGCTTTGCATGTACGTTTCCCTGATCTTGCGACATCGAAAACCACAACTCTCATCATTCATGAATAGTCGGTGGGACAGAAAGCTTAGGCATCACAGCGGGCGAGACAAAGAACCCGTCACGCAATATGCCACGCATTGTTAAATTCGTTTTCTGGCGGTAAGTACCATGAATATTGTTTTTGGACAGACTTAATGACGTTTTGAAGCATCATGATATTCTACGTGTTGACCATTCTTCTCATCGGTCTCAATGGTAAGCTTCTTTATTGGTAGAAATGACTGATATCAGATTGTGCGATGTAGTTCCTTGGGACTATCCGAACTTATCCAACAAAAGCACAACCACCTCGCCATTTACCATCATCTTTGAAAAAGCGGGATCGAGTAAAGCCAACCAAAAATTACCACACATTGTCGCTGACATGATTGTTATCTTAGATGTTGCTGCGTCCTTTATGAATACTGTTATCATGACATCGGTTCTCTCCGCTGGCAATCATGCACTCTTTGCTGGTACCCGAGTACTTTATGGTAGGGTGTCATGTATCAGCTCACTAGCGCTATTAACAGGCTCTTCACAGGGCTTTCTGTCACACACCAAGCTCCAAAAATATTTTCTCGCACTACCTCTCGTGGCATACCTATATACTCGCTACTTCTGACGAGCAGCATCAGCATACTCTGTTTTGGTAGTAGTTTTATTGGAAGCGGAAAGTTGTGGGGTTGGCTGCAGAACATCGTTGGGGTCTCAAATCAGGTTCGTCGAACGTAAAGGAGTTGTGGTGGGGCAACTAAACACATTGCAGATTGCATGGCTTTCAATTGGTCTTGCTAGTTGGAGATTTAGATCAGCGTGGATTAGGCAGGGGCGTTCCTTGGATGAACTCAAATTCAGAGCTTCATGGACATGGCCATGGGGTCCGGCATTTGTGGTACGTTCGTTCGTTGAGCAGTGTTATATTATATCAACGCCTGATGACTGGTCAAAAGATTGTCACCGTATTGTTTATGATCATCGGTGCGCATCCACATCCTCACAATTTCCTTCACAGGTACTTATATATGCGCTTTCCCTAGTTCAAGGATGGTCTTCCGTAATACCGAAATTCGAAACGGTTGACTTTTTCTCTTTTTATATTCAAATACCCATCATGCTTGTCATGTTTTTTGTCTGGATGGTCATTACCAATGTTCGGTTCGAATCTTCAAAGCGAGGCCCGCAGTTCTCAGCGACTGGAGATGGAGACACTCTACACGCATCGGATCGTCATGTGTGGTACAGCGATGTGGTGGATAGGGATACTGTAGATTTGTATCGAGATGAGCATGTTGAAGTGGAAGACGACAAGGCAGAAGATGAACATAGGAAGAACAGGATCAAGGGGAAAAGGGGTATTCTATGGAGAATTTATTATTGGGTCGTATAGTCAAGTCTAAGAGGGTATGATTATGCTACACAATCTATTTGTCCCCTCCCTCAAAGGATTTGGCAAGGGCTGTTTTCCGTTGGTCTATGGACAACCAATATCAACAATATCGTGACGGCGAACCAAGCTCAGGCTCGACTTCAATATCGCATAGCTCTCCTCACAGGTCTAGTAGTGGCTCTTCCAAACGTAATAATAGGTCAGAGGAACATGTGGAACAGCTTAGATCACAGCTACTGGAGACAAGAAAACAACTCAAAGTCCAAGAACTCCGCACTAAAGAGGCCAAAGAAGAAACTGACCAGTTGTTCGCTCACTTGAAGATTCTCAACGATAAACATTTACTAGCAATCCAGGAGGCTGAAAAAGCCAAGCAAGAACTGAGGTACTACACCACATCATTCACAAGAGGGGAACTTGAAACTCATAGGCACCTTTTCAGGTTGTACAAGATCAATTTACAACATGCTCAACAGGAGATCTTGCATGCTCAGGACATCCTCGATGATGTCGACGGGCAAAGATACCAGGCGGAGAGGGAGGCTGCCCAAGCTAGAGCAACTGTACGCAGACTCAACCGAGATTTTTTGTTGAGGCAAGCAATGGAGGAAGGTCGAAGAATTGGGTTACGAGAAGGGTTTCAAAGAGGACAAGAGCTTGCTTTCCAAGACCACGACTCTGGTGGTGCCGATGAAGAGGTTTACGACGATGTCGACGATGATAGCGTGCAAGTTCGTCAGCGCTCGCTCTTGATTACTTCTGCAGAAGATATTCGCCAACGTCGTTCTCCTCCTACCATACACAATTCTGTACCCCCATCGGACCCTGTCCCCGTTCCACCACCAGAAATTCAACCAGTCCCCAACAGCCGCCCAAGGTCATTTCGCAGCCCTTCCCCGTCTGTGTATCACGGACCCGTGTCGATTCCACCCGAAGGCTTCATACCTGCACTGGATGCAGACCAATTCATCCGTATCCCACCTCCCCACGAATTGTCCAGGCCTCCACCAACACCGGAACGAAGGGCCTCACCGGCCCTACCTCCAATTTCACAACGAGAAGAACCTATTCTTGTTACCCGGCCTCGCTCAGAACATCGACGCAATTCATCGCTTGGCTCTGATTCTACTTCTCTTTCGCAAATGGAGATGGTGAATGGCCCCGATTACGCGGGAAGGCGAAGCCCTCTCAGCGTGATACCAGAAGTTCATAGTGCACAGTCCAGTCCTAATCCTCATTCTGTTGCTGGCCAAGGTCTCAATCATAAACTGTCATGGGTATATACACCTCCATTACTATCACACTTTTTTCATTCATCTTTGCAGGCTGGTTCCCGTCACTCCAATGGAGACCCGCTAGGAGAGGCATCTCGTTCAAGAGCAGGGAGTACAAGGTCTTTTGATCCTCCAGAAACTTCTCGACGAAGTCATTCAGGAGTTTATGAGAATATCGCCCCAGCTTCACCAAAACCCCCTTCCGTTTTACTCCGGCCTCATAGCCGTGCAAGTTCCATGAACCATCCACAAACATACACCCCCGCAGGGGGTGCCTCATCTGCCAATTCTGCTCGGATTGCATTGCCAGTTCCTCCCCCAATTCCAGGCGCATATTATACAGAAGCGTATGGGCCCTCTTCACCTCATACAGGTGCAGTGCACCATTACGAGCAAGGTGATGATGATTCTATATCATCTGGCATGTCAAATGACACTTTGACGACGCCAGTTTTAGGGAGGCATCGTAATTAGAATAAATTTTAGAGGTCTCGTCCCTCCTTGACTGAGAAATTGCATTGTACAAATGTCTAGATCTACGGTGTCAAACCCCTAGCGATAGCGCATGAATAGTAGCTTGTAACACCACTCAAGTCACAACCTGTATCAATTATCCATGGTCGAAACTCCGAGCTGCGTCTGCACGTCCTGCTTCGTGAGCCTCTTGGCTTACTGAACAACCCAGCTTCTAAGCCGTTTCTAATTTGGCTGATCTCAAGGATCAGTGGGTAAACTGCTTGGTCCGTCAATTAAAATCATGATTTTAACTTCGTGACGATTGTTATTCTCCCTTGTTGGATAAGAGAGCTGGAGTAGGCGGATCTCTTCATAACATTTAGATACACAGTTCCTTCCTGGTAAATATTTAATGTCACTTACACATTAGTGCCCAGCTACATTTGCGGCACCTAATCCCGCCTCTTTTTGTAAGTATCTCGCGACCGGTCTCTCCTTCGATCCCTAACCGCATCATTTGTTCGACCACGGTCGCGGTCATCAGGCAGAGGGTCTCGTTTCCGGTTGCCATCTCGCTCTGGCTTGTCTGACATCTCTCTCCGCCGACTATCTCGCTCACCATCACGTTCTCTTGGGCTCCTTCGTGAAGAGGAGGCATGTGTGCCATTACGGAGTCGTGGTGAGCGTGATCTTTCTCGTCTCCTTTCCCGGCTGTCGGACGCTAAGGCTGGTCGGTCTTCTCTCTCCTTCTTTACTACAGGTACATATCTCCTCTCTGGCCTTTTAAGTTTCCCGCCTGGCTTCCCGCTACCATCATCTAGCACTTCCCTCTCCTTTGCCCCTATCCCTAGTAATGCGGGTCTGGCCGCAGGCAAGTAGGGCTCTACAAGTCCTTTGCCAGGCTGTCTCGTTGCAGCCGTTCCCTCTTTCCAACCCATTCCCCGTAACAAGGCGGCACCAAACTGCGAGACAGGCACGCGAGAGTAGTCATCTAGGGTAGCAGGCTCTGGGAGTTCCTCGACATCTTGTTTGTACGCTTCCGCTTCAGAAATTGGTACAGGGATTACATCAATTGTAGGTCCATCAGTCTCAGCGCCGTAAGTTCCAGCGAGGATGGCCCTGATCGCCTGCTTATCCTCGTCATCTTCCTCTACATCTTCTTTCATTTTAACATCCGCTGGTATTCCTGTGGTGGACTGCTCCTCCTCCTCTCTTTTGATAAATGGTGCTGGTGGTGTTTTCAGCTGTAGACCAGAGATCACGGGACCAGTATTAACTGAATCTCTGGTACCAAGACCTCCAACACTGCCATCTGCTCCAGTTCCTGCTTTTGCAGTCTGTGGGACAAACTGGGCCGCCGATCGACGCTTGCGGGCCAAATCCCGCCAGTCTCGATTTTGAAGAGCGGGGATGACAAGGGGTGTTGCTTTAGAGCTTCGATCTTTGCCTTTGCTGTAAAAATGGCAGCCGTGTTTGGCTTCCTGTGAGTTGAAATCAACTGAATGGAGCGTTGAGAAAGCAACACACCGCTGAACGCCAAATCTGTCAAAGCCTGTTACGAGTTCATCCCTTACTTCTTCGTCTTCATCGCTGGATTCTTGCTCGTTGGTGTAGTACGAACCCCTGCCATTTGGTTTCGGTGATGATGTTGCGCTTCTGGCGAGAGGACTGCCTGGAGCTGAGTCATTTGAGTTGACAAGATGTCTAGGTAATGCAGGTAGTTTATTAGAAGACTGTGCATCAGAGTCAGCACCAGAAGAAGTAGCTCTAGATATTGGAGTTGGCCTGCGAATTGTGAATGAAACTTTTTCAGGAGCGGACATGATGGGAGATGGAGAGAGAGGGTAGTCTTCAACACGTGACGTATTATAAGTTATTTTACAAACTGTCTTCCTTCAGCTCCCAGCTCACTCCGCATCCACATCCGCTCCCTTTTGCTCTTGGATTGTCCAATACCTTGAAGCTACTGCCAATTAGCTCTGTAGTATAGTCAATTGTTGAGCCGTTGAGAAGCGAGAACGATACAGCATCAACTAATATATTCGAAGGCTGTAGTGTTGGATGAGTAAAATGACTAGAAAGAATATCATTTACTAGTGGTGAGGGAACAGAGAAATCAGCCGCTTACTAGTCATCGGGAGAGTTGTACGTTGCAAGTTCTAACCGGTATTGGTATCCGTGGCAGCCCCCAGACTCGACAGCTATTCGAAGAGCAGCATCCGGATTATTTTGTCGTGCAGCGATCGACCTTAGTTGCTACAACGTTGGGTCAGACGAGGGTCATATATGAATCGGAGCCATATACAAAGTCACCTCAGCAGCACGATCAGAAATAACAAGCTTGACTTGTTCCAAAGGGGGCAGCTCGACATCCATTTCTTCCTGCTCCAAGTACTCTGAAGAGGGTGAAGCGAGAACAACAGTCGGGTTGTTCTGTGTCTGGGAAGCCAAGGTAGCATTTCGGGTTGCGCTAGTCAAGAAGCTTCGAGTGGGAAGCTGTATCGTCCTATATCGCAGGGAGATCCTGCTGCGTGCCCATGGACAAGTTTGGCGTCGAATCAACTGAGAAATTAAACGGGCCGTCGTCGTCGTTGTCGTCGCGGACATGGTAAGGGTAATGTAATAATTAAATGACAAAGATTTCGTAATTTGTTATAAATAAATAAAATAAAACATTTCACAAATGTAAACAAAGCACAATTATATCTAGCTCGGGGTCGTTGAAAGCAAAAAGAAAAATCAAGATATAAATGTATGTATGTATGTAGTATGAGTTTCCGGACGTCCATTGCAATAAGAGATTAGAAAAACACCAGGGAGATCTAACAAACTACGCAACACCCCCAGCTTTTAGCCTCAGGTTCTTGAAGTGTGCCTTTACCACTGCTTCTCCTCCTATGATGTTTGACATCTGAACTTTGAGCGTGACCATTGGCAGGCACACCTTCCCTCATTAGCATACTAGCCCGGGTGGCAGTCTCAAAGACGTCATCGACACCTTCAATTTTTAACGCTGAGCATTCTTTATAACCGCGCGCACCAATAGCTTGTGCTACACGTTCCCCTCGTTCACGAGTGACCCATGGAGTATCCGGAGTGATAACAGGAGGGCGAAGGTCGGCTTTACACCCGACGAGGATGACAGGAATGGAGGGGCCACAAATAGATCGGACTTCTTCAATCCACTAAAAAGGAAGTAGCAAGGGCGTGAACGATGGGGTAAATGGTAATAATGGTAAAAATCACCTTCGTAGTGACGTTCTCTAAAGAATCAGGGGTATCGAGAGCGAAAGCGATTAGGATAACGTGAGATTTGGAATAGGACATGGGCCTCAAACGCTATATGGAAATTATTGGTGCTGTGTTGTGCAAAGCATGTTACGAGATGTTACCTCGTATTCCTCCTGTCCACTGTGGAAATGCCAAAGATAAGAGAAGGAAAAAGGAATTCCGGTGAGAAAGATTGACGTACGCAGTGTCCCAAAGAGCAAGCTGAACGGGCTTATCGTCAAGTCTGATTTCCGCGACGTAATTATCAAAGACAGCTTGATACGGGTTGGTCAATGAGGAGAGAGGGATATAAAAAGTGATTTCAGTGCATACTGGGTTGCTGGTGATATCGAGTACGATTGAGATCAGGTTTATTAAGAAAATAATAAAGGACGTACATATTCCTTTGGGAATTCGCCCAGTGCAAACGAACATAGCAGAGAGGTCTTTCCACATGCACCTGTAAAACATGAATGAGGACGAATTTTTTTGTCGTCGTTGAGTAGTCGGCCATATCGGCTACTTGCCGTCACCAACAATGACCAATTTCCTTCGTATCTAGTGAGAAGTAAAAATGAGCAGGGCGATGTTGGAGACAAGAGAGATGACTTACTGGTGTTTGAGAGGTCATGGTTATTGAGAAAGGGGATTAAAGTAAGTAGAACGGTATAAATGCAAATGCAGAGCGATGAATGGACACACGTGAAGACCTGGACGTCACAGCCTTCGGTAACAGAACACCTCCGCCTTTGTTGTCTATTACCTCCGGAATTAAATAATGAGATCATATAAACAACTACAATTAATTATATATTCTCTAATCTTCTAAATTTATCCCATTCCCCCTCATCCATCCCATAGCTCTCATCTTCTCGCGGGAACGTCCCATCCCTTACTGCATTGGCATATGCAGCAACCCCAGCATCCCTGGGCCCCTGCAGATCCCCAAATCGCCGTACAAATTTGGCCTTGTGCCCAGGCCAGGTGCCCATCGCGTCATCCCAAACAAGCACCTACTCCGTCCCTTGTTAATCAGCGACTCGGGCATCAAAATGGAAATGAAAGCTTACTTGTCCACTTGTTCCAGAACCTGCTCCGATCCCAATGGTTGGTATGTTCAATTTTTGGGTGATGTATAAACCCAACTCCCTGGGAACTGCTTCGACCACAATCGAAAATGCTCCTGCATCTTCTAATGCCAAGGCATCCTCAAGCACACGCCGCGCTGCTTCTGCATTGCGACCCTGAACCTTATATCCCGACAAGGAGACATGCCGCTGAGGCATCAGCCCGACATGTGCCATCACAGGAATACCGATGCTTGTCAATTGTCGAACCGTCGCTAAAATCTCGTTTCCTCCTTCCAGTTTAACCGCTTCAACATGACCCTCCTGTACTAGACGTATAGCGTTGGTGCAAGACTCGCGCGGGCATACATGGTACGTCCCAAACGGCATGTCGGCAACAAGAAGCGGATGAGTCGTCCCCCGCGATACCGCCCGCGCATGGTGGATCATTTCTACCAGGGTTAATTGAATCGTAGATTTATGGCCCAGGCATACTTGAGCCAAGGAGTCGCCGACCAGTGTGATATCAATATTGGGGTTAGATGAGCAAGCTAGCCCAGTAGGATAGTCGTACGCCGTCAGCATCGTTATTGGTATCCCGTTTCTACGTTGTGCTTGAAGCGATTGAATGGTCACTTTTTTCCTACCTAAATTTTGAAATTATCATAAAAATCTAGTCAAACATAAGTTGGAGCTGACCTTGGGGTACTTCTTGATCTGAGCGAGGTCGAACACTCATGGATCGGCGCGCAAGAAATTTTGAGACATCCCCCTGCAGAGCACACCGCCGGGGAAACACGAACATGTTGAGGTAGATGGAAGTATAACGAGTCGAGGAATCGATTATAGATCAGGTCATTTCCAATGGTCCGAGGTGTCTTGGATGTTTTAAAAAAATGTTTATTATAAGATGTCGGAGCAAACCCGGACTTCATGCTGGCCATTTCACGTGCGATGGATCATAGATGGAGGCGCACACTAACAGGCACCGCCCACCCGATAAATGTTTCCGTGGCACTGGTACATACGGCACACCGAGGAAGTAAGTACCCACAGGGGATCGTCAGCTAGGGACGATGCCGACATGCTGTCGTCTCGCTGCATTCCTTTTGGCATTTTTTATGTTATCTACTTCGGGGCACGTGCCTACACCGACAGATTACCCGACAGAACCTCTTACATCAAAATCGTTTATTTGCCTATAAAATCCGATCCCAAGAAGAGAAACTCGGGGCAGCTCCATGGCTTTGTGTACAGAGATAGAGACAAAGGATACGCCAAGATGTGATATTTGTACAATCGGGATATTGAGAGCAAGCAATCTGGACTGTTGATTGATTTCTTGACTCACGAGCTCTCGTCATGACTTCGCAAAGTAAGCACGTAAAGAGGGACGTCGTCCTTGGTGAAAACAAACATGACAGAGGTTGGTTTGCACAAGCCTTCCAGTAAAATTGAAAGGGTTGCCTTACGCTCAAACTATCAGGTTTTGCAAGATGAATATGGAGATCCGTGCTTCTAGGTAGATGAAGGGAGTATTAGGGATCTGGACCATGACTGGGCATAAACTTTATTGTGAGGAGCGTAGTGGTCCTGAGTTCAGAAGCGATTAGACCTTGTTTCAATCCACGGGTCTGCAATAGATCATCAATACACTTTACGGTATAATTATCATGATACTTCATGCTTTCTTCTCCGCTTCTTTTTCTTCGCGTTATCCTCATAACCCCCTTCCTGTATTCCGTCCACATCACTCGGTCGTTTCGCTAATCTGTCAGCATCCTCAACTACCACATTAGCGTGCGCATCATCCTGAGCAGCTTTCAAACGCAGTCGTTCCTTCTTTCCCATCCTCTTTTTAACAGGTTTCCCGCTATTCATGAGGTCCTCGCCGCTGCCGAGGTTGAGGCTATTATTACCCATTCGCTCCTGTAATTTGCTCTTGAACTCCTTCAACCTGTCGTTCCTCCTTGAATCCCATTTCGATGCGCGATATGGCGCATATCTTTTGACGCTCATGTACTCGTTGAGCTCTTGATCGGTCGCCATAAGGATTTCTGTAGGTGTGAGCGAAAAGTTTTCTGCTTGCACAGGGACGTATTTGAACCGTGTGGGTAAATCGCCGACCTTGTAGATAATTGTCGATCAGCGTTGTGTCCAGATGCTCAGTGCAGCACATACAAGGTCATTGAAATCAAGCCCATAAATCTCTTCCATATATTCGTCCAGTTTCTTCTTTCGCATTTCCTCTGTTCCGTCCCACTCCTCGTCGTCATTCGGTCTTTCTATATCGGCATCCATAGCGTCGACATCGACACCCACATCCTCTTCGTCTTCCATGTCACGTTTCTTTTTCTTTTTCTTTTTCTTCTTGTCTTTCATCGTCGAAACACCCACATCAACGTTGATGTCACCAACATCGATATCTTCGTCCCAATGTGGCTTCTCGTCCTCAGCAAAATCATTATCATTGTCGTACAACTCGGCCATCTGACGATCATGAGCGGCTGGGTCCCATTCACTATCCAGATCCAGTTTTTGCAGTGCTAGGTGATCATATAACAGAGCTATAGAAAGGGAATAGCGTAACCTCTCACCTTGATCTTGTTCTATATTCTTGCCTCCCTCACGGCCAATCCTCTCCAGCTTAAGTCTGATATCTTTCATCTTGAGACCTTTAAGGCGTTTAACTTCCTCTTTCCGTTTCAGGAGTTCCTCTTCTTTTCTCTGCTTTCTCCGTTCACGGGCTTCTTTTCTCTTTGGTTCTTGTCGACGGACTAGCGATGGCACATTTCTCGGATAGGCTGGTATCACTGCAGGATCACTATGGAAAAAATAAGTATAATTGACCGGGTGGCTGGAACAAGACACACGGTTCTTCAAATCTGAAGTTATAAGACGTCTCGAAAAGGTCAGCAACTTCTTCAAAGTCTTCATCGTCTGAATCAGGTTCAGGATTAACAGTTGGTTTATCCTCTCCAGAGTCGGATCCCGCTACTGATTCGCCTCTTTGGGCCTTTTTCTTGGTTTTCGATTTGGGGGATGTTATTTCGCCGTAAGTTGGAATCCGGTTTGCCGAGCGATCAATCCAGCCACGATTCAAGATGTAACTAGTAAGGCGTGAGGGATGAGGAATATGATCAGATAACAATATTTACTTCATGAGAAATTCTTGATTAGAATCTTGCGTGGATTTTGCAGGAGCGGTTTCTTTTGACGCCTCACTTTTCTCTTTCCTCCCCTTCTTTTTCAGTTTCTTGGGGGCAACATCGATTGTGGGGCTGTCCTCCACGCTCGCGTCACCGTTCGTAGTCACCAATTGACTGAGATCTTCACCAACTTCCCTCTCTAGAAACGTGCGGTATTCCTCTTCCTCCTTCTCTTGCTGATCTTTGGTCTTCTCCCTTGGTATGAGTAGAGCGTCTTCATTTTCATCTCCATCCACAGCGCGGTGGAACATAGCAATAGTCTCATCGCGTAAGATACGTTGTTCTTCTACGTGAGGAAGGGGTTCGGGGGATGGTGACCTGTAGTCAGGACGAAGAGCAGATTGAAGGGCAACTTGACGGATCGTAACCGGCTTGGACTAATATATATAATAGGAGTTGGAGGGATTTAAAAACCTGACTTTGTGTGGTATACCTTGGTTTTGGGAGTTTTTAAAGGTTTTGTCGCTGGATTAATTTTAGTCTGCTCCTCTGTTTTTTTTTTTTTTTGTGTGAGGATTCGGCCTTTGTTTTGGATGGAAACTTTGCGTACCGCCAAATACGTTCTTGCTGGTGTCGTATATATCAGGATCTTTGCGTTTAATGCGAGCAAGGGTTCTGAGGATGGCGACATCAACATTAGGAGTCAATTCCTCTCCGTCTTCGTCTTCAGTCTCGTCGGATTCCGAATCAGTTTCGTACACGTCCTCATCTTCCAAGTCGGAGCCGTATTGATCTTTCACTGAGCAATTGTACGAGTCAACGGTAAGAAAGTGAAATTTGAGAACGAGAACTTGCATTTTTGAAGTTCTTCGCGTTCCTTTTTGTATTCAAAAGCTTTCGCATAGTGTTCGTTGATAGTGAGCTGGTGAAGAGACTCTGTATCAGATATTTCATAGTCTGATAGCATTATGTAGTAGAGCGCTAAGAGCTAAGAGCCCTGGGACCACGTGAGATAGAGAGATAGATCACATGGGAAGCCTGGCTTGACTCGTCGTCTCCTTCGTCTCCCAAATGATCATCCCAGGCGAAAATGCGAAGCTGCTCCCTGTCCCAGGCAGCAAAGACGCCGGTAACCACAACGATCCCACTCACAGTCACCCAACCGGACCATCGACATCCTCTGAGCCCCCTCCACCCTCATATCAATCAGGCCAAGGTCCTCCATCTCAGCCTATAATCCACACCTACACAACCCAATCCGTGGCTATCTATCGTCGATCCCCCATGCGGCGCTTCTGGAGCGCCTTTGCAGTCGCTCTCCTTGTATGGTTTCTATTCACGCTATCCGTCCAAAGTTTGTACAGTGTTGTGCACTGGAACCATGTAGGTCGTCTTACTTACCTACAACATCATCTCCGCTAAACACTAGTATAGAGCTCCTGGGGAGGGAGATTTTTGGTTCCCGCACAATATTCTCTCTCACGTTGCTCAAATGACTTTCACTGGGCACTCAACCCACATACTAGCCAAACGATCGCAAAAAGTGATCTTCCAGGCCAACACCTTCCCTATTCGTCCGCCACGTCCTTTGAGCTTCCTCTTCCCTCCAAGACTTTGATCTTTTTGTCTCGTGGATATCAGACGTATGGCAAGGTGAATGTGGTCACGTCGGACGAGGCAGGCGACTTGGTTAGAGTAAATATCACAATAAAACATGCTCCTAGCTATTTCCCCAACCAGGGTGTCATGGCCTGCCACATCACGCGAGGAAAAGGGGAATCTGGGGTCGGTTTATTCGTGAGTAGTCAACTTGCGGCAGTTTTCTCTCATAGAAGATTTGACGACACACGGTAGACCCGTCGGTGGTACGGCGCTGGTATTGGACTCTACTACGAAGCTACAGTACTTCTTCCAAAGAATGGGTCCCACAAGGCACCACTTCTCATAGAAGGATTCGAAACCGACGCTCCAAATACTGCTCACATATTTGAGGACCTACGAGATGCTGTCAATTTTACATACATCAATATCAAAGGTTCAAATGCTCCACTCTTTATTCAAGTATGTATTTCTTTCCTTGTCGTCTCCACCCGTCTCGCTCATCCAGATAGTCATTGAATGCTGACACAGCTGTGCTTGAAACATCGAACAGTCCTATCACTGGGGTCTTCAACATCTCTCGCTCTTTAGTCTTGAGGGCATCAAACTCACCAATCGATGTTGATGTTGGCATGCATAACGAGAAGGATCATGTTTCTGATCTTCTGATGCGCACAAGCAACGGGTGAGTACCTTTTCTTGGATATGTCTCGTCATCCTCGTTTCAATCCATGTCTCGTCAGGAAAATAAATGGTCGCCTAAGCTTATTTTATGGTTCCGCCGGGGGCAGATACATGGTAACGGCAATGTCATCCAACGGCGCGCTCGATGTCAGCTTCCCTACGTCTCCAGTTGATTCGGCCTTGAAACTTCTGGCTACCACTTCGAATGCCCCTGCCAGAATATCGCTTGACCCTGCCTACGAAGGGACCTTCTCTTTGACAACCTCAAACTTTTCCCCTTCTGTTAGGCGAAGTACAGTGAAGGACCCCTCAGGCAAGCACCGCAAAAGGGTTATAGATGTTGATCACGTCGGTCGCATGGGTTTGAAAGGCAGCGTTTCATGGTCTAACCAGGAAGGGCCTGGGACAGTTGAATTGAGGTCGTCAAATTCGCCGATAACTATCGAGCTGTAATCCCAGCCGCCCCCTTATAGTCTATTATATCTGTTCTTTCGTCCATGAATGTGTAATTCTATGTAATGCCATTGTAGCAGATAAATGAATATCCCATAGCAACTATGTAGCCATAGAACCTTACGTTCAGTTGCAAAATTGCGGACATGAAGATATGAATGGAAGCGGATGTCAAGGGGCGGTAGTTCCGAGTGCTCTGTCTGCCTACATTTGTCACAAGGTCAATTATTCAGGTCTGAATGGGCGTGTAGAAGGCGTAGTTTCTACAAGGACACGGAAACAGGCAGCAGCCCTTGAATAGAAGGTAGTTACCTATGCTACTTCATATGACATTAACATTGTGTGGGGTGTATCAAGTGACTGACGAAGAAGGTTACAAATACAGGGACTGACTACATAATTTGTGATGCATGTCCAAAGAATACAACAACAGTTCCAGGGGGTGATCAGGGCATTGATTACTAGAGATAGATAAGTGCAGATATGATGTGTGGGAGTGAGTGCGCATGTAGCGAAGTAGCAATGATGCTATGTTGCAGATGTCGATTTTTTCCTTCCTAGAGGTAGATAGGTACGAAGAGCAGCGAAACTGCTAGATTTTGACTTTTGGTGGTGGTATTTGGGAGGCACTGGAGAAAGCCCAATGGACTCAGCAGGGTCGAAATGCAAGAAGCGCTGCTCAAAGGCAAAGATTTGTTGAGTGGCCTCGAACGAGGTGTAGTAGTGACTCTTTGTGTCGGTCTGTCACAAATAGGTCAACAAGGGTATACCTCTGGTATGAAGCTATAAAGCAATTTACCTGTGGAATCTTGGGTTCATGAGCGTTGACGTTGAAGTGTTGTATGGGTAAGAGCCCGCCCACGTCGTCGTTGAATGTACGGCATTCGTCTGTGTCCGATCCTGACTCGTCCGAGGAAGGGGTGCCATCCTCGGTTCGATTCGTCCTGATCGCATTGAACCTCCTGAACGTAGAACGTGATGGAGGGTTGTCTGCTTCATCTATGGCCGCCCAGCAGATGGCTGCATAAGCATCGATAGGAGAAACGAGTAGCTCATCATCGAGCCCTTCTAGACAGGAATGATCGAAATCAATCTGCAGGGTGGTCTGGTCTAGGACGGTAGCTAGCGGGGTTGGTAAGATATCGAGGTCGTCAAATCTCCACACGTCGTTTGGAATGTGTTGAGTGTACGATGTTGGGCTCTTCATTGTCTCTGCAGGAGAGGTCGACCATGAGAAGGTGAAGGGAAAGTCACTATGACGGGACAGTGTCTTTTTAATTGAAATATGAGTTGATCTATGGGCGTTAGAGGAGTGCTGAAATGCACTGACCTGAGAGGACATTATCGTGTATGGCGACGAGGGCGTATGAGCTTGTTCTTTACACCTGCGCTTGCAGCTAGGCTATATAAACAATTGGATCGGAAGCCGAAGCCGCACCCACAGGGTCAACTAGCCTTATACGGGGCTATGGATAAATTAATTGGGTACTATATGTAAATTGCTATGTAGATGCCCTGTCTTTTCGGAGGGCCTTGGCCTTCGTAACCTCGTAACCCGGCGAGAAGAACTGGCCATGGTGAGGCCTATAAACGAACATCGGATTCACAACTCCACATGTATCCAATTCCCCTCCACATCATGATCAACATCCCTCATGTTAGATTGGCCTTTACAATTTCACAAGATGTTCATACTCAGAAACTCGTGGCAAAACAAAGCGCCTTGTGTTGTGGCCACGCTGACTTTTGGTGATCTTTTCCGCACTAGAGTCGACGTCAAAATCAACCAACACGACTGGGCTGTCCTTTTTACTCACGTATACCGCCGACTTGCACCTAGAGGTCGTTACACGAGGTTAGTCACAAATGATGCCCTTAACAAAGAAGATGTCACTCGCCTGGAGCACTGTAATAATTCTGATCCATTCTGTTGACACGAACGCTCACAGTTCGGATCCCCACACTGGTTCAAACACTTTTCCAGCATCTTTTTCAGGGATTGTGCCATAAAATTCATCCTCCTGTACTCATAATTCTTCAGTACTGCGATGACATACTACTGTTGCCGAAATAAAATTTAACTTACACTTCGCCAGTCAATTGGTCTAGGCATCGTCCACTGGTTTCGGAAGCTAGTCTACCTGGGAATGCTTTCTTCCACTCCTTCAAATATGGGATGAGAGTGGTCTTGTCCAATTCATCGACTGCTGTCGTGCCTTGGAGAACAAGAAGAGTGGACAGGAACTGTCCGATTTCTCCCACATCATCAGCCCCCATGCTACCGATACTTGATGCTGCTTGAGCCGTACGCTTAGCTTGGATGGCTGTGATAGATTGACCGGCCGGCGTTCGTATAAAACGAACAAAGTGAGGTCTATGAAACGGTCAACACGTTCAGCTGAAAAAAAACAGGTTACGTGGTTCATGACGCCTTACGTGTGCGAGAGCACATTGAGAAGAGTTGTCGATGGGCTCAAGACACTGTCGTTTGCCTTGTAAATCCCAACCAAAGCAGGGAGGTGCTTTGCCGCGAACTCACTACGGGAGCGAAACGAGTTAGCTATATGTTTGCAGGACCAAGGCTGATGCTCACTAGTAGATGAGTGTCTGTTCGTGGTTTGATTTTCTCTGAAGTATGCCTAGCTGAATAATTGCAGGCTGGTGAGAAAAACGCCACCATAAACGCGTCTCGTCTCTGAGCCTCACCTGCATCTTGAGCATTTTACCTTTTGGGACATCTGGGTGATTGTCAGTGGTGTCGTTTGTAATACCGACATGTTGAGCAAGTGAGTCCACAGATACATTGAATAGTGAATCCATTGAACAGTGTTTGGTATGAAGAAAGTGCAAGACCGTCTTTGGCTCAATAGAGGTGTTGGGTTAGTTTGTTCACGCTTGTAGTGCTCTTAAATGTAATAACTGGCCAACTGGCCTTTTGCTTGTACGTAAAGTGATATTGTGAATGATAAGAAACTATGTAACTGTATATTTCCTAACAGGTCCTACCGGCCGCCCTGTCCTTCCGTTTGAGTTGGTAAAAATACTTCTAGACGACGTTCGACTGATGTTCATGGCGGGGTCGGCTGGTTGTTTGCTTGGACAATCAAGCAGGGCTTTGATTGTGCGGTGTACGTCTTCGTCCTTTCGTCCTGCTGGAAGAGGGCTCCTGCCTTCATCAGATGGCTGGGCTCGCAGCTGCTCGCGAGCCCTAAAAATGAGCACGGTCGTCTTAAGCCCAATAAGTGTGGACTCGTCGTTGTCGAGTGCTTCGGGTCGACTGCATAGTATACCGTACAGAGGAACAAGATACTTGTCATCAACCCGATATTGTTGATAAAGCACGATTCTCGGTAAAATTGACATGGTCAAATTTTCGAGCTCTCGTGTTGCGAGATCTTTTACTTCGTCAAATTGCCATTTGTCGGCGAGCTTTAATATAGTGGTCCAGTCTTCAATGGCCCAATCATAAAGCGTATATCTCCTGTAAAGAGAAATATAAAGAATATGGTCAGAATAAGGACTGTATAGCTCACGGATTATAAAACACGCCAAGGAGTTTTTCAAAGTCAACTGCGGATATATCCAACAGTATCGCGACTGATTCATCATCGCCGCAATGAAGCCCTCCAGATGGAGCTGTTAGTTCAAACTTTTGCCTGAAGACTGGTGATTCTCGTTCGAAAAAGTAACGGTGCAGTCTAAACAGCTGGCCATCGGCCTTAGATTATGATTATAATTAGCCAAACAGCCTCAAACTCGGAATATCATGGTGGCTACACACGATGAAATATAAATCGCCGTCATTCAAATAATACCGGGGATGGCGCTGTATTCGTTGTAAAGTGGTATCAGGTTCAGATTGAGGCATTGAAGGAATCAAGGGATACTGGAGACCTTTGTCGAGCTACGGTTTAAATGCAACCACCTGCAACACGTGGGTATAACAGAATCAATCCAATCTACTAAATGGATAGTCTTCGCTGTCAGTACAGGCGACGATTACATAGGTATCGGAAGTCATTGCTTCTGTTGAAGTTCATCATAGTTGTGATTCTGTATGTCTGGCACAGAGCCGACTTCAGAGGGGTGAGGATCGAAACACGAATCAAGCTGTCTACTGCTATTCTTACGGGCCAGACTCCTACAGTGAAGTGAAGGGTCCAAATTCGATAGGAATGGCATGTCGATTAATGCCTTGCGACTCTGCGAAGTGGTCCACTTTTCCATCTATCATCCACTTTTGACTTGTTCCTCGGCAAGAATGCTTCCACTGGTTTGTCTTCCCATGCAGCCATAAACTCTGCACGCGCTTGTATTGCAGCGTGGCGATGACCATTGATGTCGGATTCCACGAAGCCAATATACCAGTGGCCTATTTCCCCATTCGCTCGTAAAATCACCTCCGTGTCGTTCCTGCCCTTTCCTATCG
The DNA here is from genome assembly GCA_018221785.1 of Calocybe gangraenosa. Lineage (NCBI taxonomy): Eukaryota > Fungi > Basidiomycota > Agaricomycetes > Agaricales > Lyophyllaceae > Calocybe > Calocybe gangraenosa. The sequence goes on from JABCKK010000004.1 coordinate 158,896, forward strand.
AACACTTGCTAAGTGGTAGGACAAGCCCATTTCCTTTGAAGTTGTGAGCACATTGTAGGAACACACTTCTTCCTTTGGTAAGGCCCGGTTTCGAGAAGATGACCGCAGTGCGAACAAAGCGCATTTGGGTAACCAAGAGTGCCGCAGCAATGCCAGCACCAAAAACCATATGTGCAGTGCAAAGTCCCAGGCGTTGCCAGCTGGGACGTAAGATGTATACATCTGGTATTATTGGGTCTTTGGCTATTTGGTTTATCTCCGGGTTCTCAAGATTTGAGGATAACGTTGTCCAGTGATTATAGGTAAGGTCAATTGCTGAGCCACTTGCCTGAGTATGAGTCAGGATGCAGAGAAACTTGACAAGTAGACAAACGTCATAAAGATATCACACGCAATGAGGCCCAAGGTCCAGCGGGCCCACCATGGTGTATGTCTTCGAAATACAAGTGAGTTCGGTGCTGATGAAATCGAATTGATGTCGACCTTTGTGTTTCTCGGTCTCAACAGTCGAGCAATGCGGCTCGCTTTACTGAGGACGGGCCGCATGCAACTGGAAAGTTTTGGTGTAGAATGTAAATCTTATGTAAGCTATGTCAGTCAAGCGATGCTACTGATGCAACACGTCGGTTGTCTGACAATGAAAAGGAGCGTGAAGGGAATGGAGACATCAGGCTCAACCACGTTCATACTGACATTAACTCAAACCGCAATCTTCGATAAAGGCTCCATGCGCGAGGACAGGGAGCTCATGGAGAAGCGGGGAGAATGACGAGCTCAACATGCGTGGTTACGAGAACGAAAACGAAAGGAGACCAGTGGGTAGATAGCTGATGTCTCTTACATGAATGAAACAAAGACCGGACGGTACACAACACAAGTGCGTTCACCTAATTGCAAGGGTTTAAAAAGTGACGATATACTTGGATGTCATAGTATTTGGTGGAGCAGCATGTAGATAATCAGACAACTGACGTCCAGTGATAGTCGCGACTAAAGCGTTCAGGTCACAATGCAAGTTGGGAACAGGGAAGCTGAGTTTCCACCAATTACCACATTTTGACACGTATATTTTGCGACGCCTGAAGGGGGACTAGAGTAATACGCGTGTCAGACCATTCGATCAACGTTAAAAACGATCATACTCACGACAGCTTGAGGTTGTTGACGTTGATGTCGGAACATCGTCCGTCGGGTGAACACGCAAGTGATGCCACGACTGAGCCGCTGGACGTTCCAGATATACTGTCACTAATATCAGTACGGAGTCTAGATACAAGTAGACAAGGTTCCAACTTATTGAACCAGATATCTTGTATCAAAGTGTTAGACGGAAATTGCGTGCATGCTGCCGCGTTTGTCATATAGCACTAACAATAAGTCTCATCTTGTTCCTTGGAAGATGCTATTAACATACCTGGTCGATAACCACTGGATTATCAACGTTGCTTTCAACGAATCCATCGAACGTAACGTTCCTTACAATACCACTTCCTACATTGGGACCAGCCCAGGCTTTGATCCGCGCGCCGTTTTGAGCGTTAGACATTCTGATATTCCTGTTGTTTGAAATGAACCAGAGCAGGGAATGAAGTATCCAACTAAGTACGTACGTAGCAGTGACATTTTCAACAATGTCAAACATCCCAGGAAATTGTCCTAGGGAGCTAATGTCAAGGACGTCAGGATATACAACAAACCCTCATTTAATAATAGACCAACCCAACAGATATACCGCTTTTCTCGCAAACGTAAGCGACATGACCTAGTAATGTTGAGTAATTGTGCCTACTGGGAGCCAGTGCAGTTGAGGTTTGCTACTAAAACGTTGGTTGCATCTGGGAGTGATTTCAATGATGAGTTACAGGAGTAACTCAAGACCTTACTAGGCTTGAATGCGACACAATCATCTCCATTGTTTATTACGGAGTCCCTGATAATAATATTGTCGCTGCGGTATACGTTCCACCCGTCGGTGTTGACCGCACGATGCGATGACGTTGACGCGGCATTTATTTTAATGTTTCGATAGACCACATTTTTGCTCTCATTGATCTTGACAAAGCGAAAGTATATTTATCAGCATTGGTGTACAGAGAAGAAAAAATAGATGCTACCAAGTTGTGCCACTCCGGCCCGTTAGTCATGGTGATATTTTCTACAACGACATCATTTCCTTGGAAGATCGTCAAGATGATTGGTCGCAACAATGTTGAATTCGCCGAACTTCGTATTCAATAAAATCCCGCACAAAAAACGGATGCTCAATATGGCTGCTTACAATGCATCGTACCAAGCCTATAGGAGCGTTAGTATCTCTTTACGGATCTGTGACCGCAGCGTACCTGCCCTGCTCCATCAAGGGTGCCTCCGCCGTTTAGCACAATGTGTTTACCCCCAAGCAGCCAGAAAGTAATTTGTGTTTGAAATGGAATAAAGAAGCCGTTCTACGGGGTGCGAACTTTAGCCATCTACGTTGAAGTCTGGTACAAGTATACATACCCCTGTCCAATATGGTATGTCTGGTGCAAACCTAAGAGTTCCGGCAAGATTCTTTGAAGGAAAATAAGATTGATCAATTCCAGAGATACACTCAACGTACAATCTGTTTATTGCTTAGACCAGTCATATTAAGACGCGTTGCGATGTTCAGGGTTGTGGCTTTTGGAATAATCACGGTCGCACAAGTCTTGACAGCTTGCAGAAACTGTGGAGAATCGTCGCCACCGGAAGCCTTCAGAGTGCATGAAGCTAATAGATCTGAAAAAGCAACAGAAAAGGCATTGTTAACAAACAGGAGAAGGAGAGCGGTTGTCGCAATGTGCATCGTTGAGATCGGAAGACAGTGTTAAACTTTGGGCTCCCACCTTTCACGTTTATTATATGTTTTTCTCTCGAGCGGTCCGAGGCGCTGCTGAAGATGACTTGAACACACTAACGGTCCGGGTGGGGAGCTATATATGTACATGGTAGTAAAAGGGAAAGGAAGGAACGGCTCACGTGTCTTAGACTCCAAATTAACAGGAAATACTAGGAAAGAGTATGTCTGTTCTACAGTTTTGCTACTTTGACTTGCACGACGCATCACCTCAAGTAGCTGTAGTTCTGAGTTGAAGGAGGAGACGGGCATAGCAGAAGGAATATTACAAATATTGTTTGACCCCATATGTTGCTCAAATATTCTAATCTAAGTGGCGGGCCGAATTGACTGTTGTGTCAGTAGCTGAATATTCAATTCCACCTGAACTGATCCATGAATCTGGCCACCATGCCTATTCCTTTCGAAGATTCAGATGGGGGGACCTCCCGGATGAATCGATTTGTGCTCAAGTCAAGCTTTCGGCCATTGTTACGTGTCCGGCGATCCACAAGGTCATAGAGCTTCTTCTCACACCACCTCATTGCCATCGCCTCTTTCTCCCAAACACCAGTAGTCCATATCGCTAACGGTCCTAGCGGTCGATCCTTTGAGCTGTCTTTTTCTCTTCCATCAGCACCTCCCTCTTCGTAACCGCAAGTAAGTGCAGCTTTCAGCAGCCCATGTGATTCCTTTCTCATCCTCATTCGATTGGCCATCACGATGTCTGTGAATATTCGGTCACCAATAACAATCAATTCCTCGTCGCGAATGGGGAACCGGAGAGAGGAGAAGTAATTGCGAATTGCGGTGATGCATGAGTAGGAAGGTTTCAGGTTCCTATGTCGGAGTACAGGTACACCAGTATTGTACGCGACGGACTCGCACTGTAAGCGTTAGGATGGCTTTTGTTAGAGCGGGCAGTCTACGGTTTACGAAAAACGTATACTTGTATCCCTCCTGGGTCCAACCATGTTCCAGCAGAGTTGCTTACAATCAAAACATTCCCATCACCAAACGTCTCTCGACAGTCAAGCCATGCTTGCTAAAGTGGACATGGTCAAAATGAGTATTGTAGAAATCTGCTGAGAAACACGAACTTGGATCTGTGGAACTATCTTATCCTTGTGAGGAAGCGTCTGGTGTATCAAGTTGAGAAGCCAGTACTTTTATATGAGCTATGACCGCACGCACAAGACAATTGTCCTTGTCGAAAATGGCACCTCGATAACCGGCATTTTTTAGGGCGACAAAGTCAAGCTGGCGTATGTCTTGCTGTGTGGAATTGTTCTAGTTCACCTCTGTGAATTGCAACAAGAACATACCCTTTATAATGATATGTGGTAAAACGAGACGAGGATATAAAAGCAGCTGGAAGGGAACTAATAGACCTGGTAAGTTGATGGGCATGGTCAAAGACGTATATTCCCACGATCATTGCATTGACATTTATTGGAAAAGAGCCACGGTCAACTCTTGCCAACTCAGTCCAGTATGAGCAACTTTTTCCAAACCGAAGGGGACGACATAGACTTTGAGCGGGCTGCTTCTGCTTTCCCCGATATTTCGCTCGACGGAGAAGGTGATATACCGGTGTCTCAAGCCCCACCTCCAGTCAGACACGATACCTCAAGTTTCTCCTTTGACGATTTCGAGACTCCACCTATTCAAAACCACACCACCGTGAAAGTCACAGGCGACGACGAGATTGAGAAATTTCAAAGTGAATTTCCGGACATTGACGTTGGCGAGGTATGTTCTCTGTTGTATTTTGATCCTGTCATGGCGATGGTAACACCCTAGATAGCCACAACCATCCACACAACCCTCTTTCGGTGGACAAACATTTGCACCACGCCCTCAGCCTTCCGCTTTTACCTCAACACCGATCCTTGGGCATAACATAGAGGCAGACGAACCTCAGGCTCTCAAGTATGCAACACGTTGGCTCTGAAGCATTCGTTCTCTGACGACCTTCTTCACCTTTCAGAGAATGGCGCGAGAAGCAACAAGCAGAGATCGCAGCGCGTGACGAGGCTTCGAAAGCGCGACGCCAGGAAACTATCACGAAAGCTGAACGCTCTATTGACGAGTTTTACGAAAACTATTCGGCCAAGAAGGAGAAAAATATTCGAGAGAACAAGTAATACTTTATCTGCATTGACAGTCTGTTTTTTTAATAAACTAATAACCTACATCTATTATAGGGATCAGGAAGCCGAGTATCTTGCTTCACTGTCTGCTTCACTTTCTAGCGGATCAACCTGGGAACGCATATGTGATCTTATCGAGCTTCAAAATTCGCAGAGTAAAACCATTGCCAGGACCGGAGCTGGAACAACGGATTTGTCAAGACTCAAGGAGGTTCTTTTGCGCCTGAAAAGAGAGGGGGCCGCTGCGCCTGGTGCTGCAGGATACTAGAATTTATGTTTTTCATACGGCTATCATAGTTTGCTAGGCCCGGGCCTAAGCGTCATGTTGTTATCCAGCATACATTAAGAACTGAGAAGCGATAGCTTGGGTAACATCACTATGTCAGGTTTTCGTCAAGTATCAATACTCACATCTTTGAGCGTTCCTCGACAGCAGTGATAGAATGGTCAACGGCTAGTGAGTGTGCTTCAATGAAAGCGACGACTTCGGTAAAAACCTCATCCTTCACACTATCAGGTTCATTCTGCAATTCGTGGAATGCTCCCTGTAGGTATTAGCTGAAGCTCATAAGAATGAAACAGTTATTTTACCTCAAAAAGCTTGAGCTTCTTGTCTCTAGCACTAATCTTGTCGTAGAAAGTCTGAGTTGCTTTACAAGATGTGATCTAGGGGTTGGAAGGCACTAACTCAGAACCTCGAACCGTGCCGGAAAACGATGAATATTGCACACCTTGTCCTCTGTCCCGTGAACGAGAAGTAACTGAGCATAAATCAGCACTCGTTTCTTCTCAAATTTTAGCAACGTACTGGAAGAGACTTGGGCCAGTGCTTATAATAAGTTGTCAATAATGCCTCTCCCTGATTGATGTATAAAAATGCAAGTGTGTAAAGGGAGGGAGTGAAATGCTTGCATTGGACAACATAGTGTGTATACCAAGAAGTGAACCAGAACGTCCAACGAGAGGGTCTTTCATATAGGCATCATTGACTGTAACATCACGCGAGAGGTGCTATCATGATACTCTGAGTGCCGTACAGTTATTACTAGGAGACGGGATGATACTCACGTGTGGCTTGACGGTGGCAGGAATGGACTGGTTGGGGAGTACACTGCTGGTTTTCCCACCCACCCAGCGAAGGATTCTAGACGCGGGGTATGTCTGGAGGATCAAGGGGCTTGCCGCAATAATGCCAGCCAGTGAAGAGACGGTCTTGGCGTACTTTGATTCCCCGCTACTAGTGGCAAAACCGAGAACTTCACCTCCTCCCTGACAGAAATTATGAGCCATTACTAGCAAAGGTAAATTCGAGTATACCATAGACTGGCCCATTAAAAATATCGGAACGCCCGAGAATGTCTGTTGAGTATGCTCTATAGCCCAATCAATGTCAGACATTTGTTGTTCCCAGGATGTCTTTCCATAACCGCTTTCTCTACTCCTGTGACCTTCGGTATCCAAAGCTGTCTTTCCAAAACCACGCTGGTCAAACGAAAAGACGGCTATATCGCGCTGGCAGACGAGAGAATGAAAGCGGGTGTACCGGCCGATGTGCTCAGCAAAACCATGAATAAATACAATGGCTGCTCTGGGTGCGTTGGTAGGTGTGTATGTTCGCGTGTAAAATTGAGTCGAGTGAGGCCCTGATTTCCAAGACTCGATAAACTCGCGCGAAGGCTCTGTAGGGGACATTGGGAAGGGGAAGGAATGATATACCACGTGACAAGCACATCCAGTTATAAGTTCATATCCTGCCCAGTAACTCAGGTTCATGACGATACTGACAATGGTACCTCCATTGGTACCTCCATTGACATTTATGGCCGAACTTTAGCGTGGAATCATGGGGGTCTGCGGACTGACCACTTGATTCTGACATATTACTTTTATCAGGCTTTACCGTGTCACGTGCGTTACTTGTCTTTTCCCCTACGCGATGCATGACTAAAAGACTTTCTAGTTGCTCTCTACATTGACAGGACAAGCTTGTCCGAGGCGCTCCGCCTTTCTTTCATAGAAAAAAGGTCCAACCAGGCAAGAAGTTGGGAGTTGACCTCCGAGATATGCTCTGGATCTATACTCGACCCCTTCTGAGATCATCCAGCTCGACTCCACTACGCTTGAATGGATCTCGACACTCGCCATTTACATTTACTACGTTAAAGCACTTCTCAAAGCCCCTAATCACCCGACACAATGTCATACCGCCATGGAAGTTGGGCTCGAGAAATTTCCACATACAAATGCCTTTGTATAATGGCACTCCCAAACCGAAGCCTCCGTCGACCCCGGAAAAGACATCAGTGCTGTCCCTCTTCAAGAGGTCACCACATACAACGTCCTCGTTCATGAAAATCGTAGCACTTGCCAAACCAGAACGAAAACCGCTCCTGATTGCAATCGGGTTATTACTCGTCTCGTCGTCGGTTTCTATGAGTATTCCTTTTACAATTGGGAAACTGATTGATTTCTTTTCTTCCGCCAATCCGGTACACATTCCACCGTTTGACTCGCCATCCTCGCTGACCGCCAAGCATTAAAGCAAATACCATTCGGGTTATCGGTCTGGGAAGCGTCCGGCATCCTTTTATTACTATTCACCACGGGTGCCCTTGCAAACGCGGGTCGTTCTATGCTGATGAGAATGTCGGGTTGGTCTTATTTCACCTATCTGTGCTACCTTAGTTTACCATTCATCTTTTTGTAGGTCAAAGGATTGTTGCGAGGCTCCGTGAGCGGACCTATAACGCGGCCCTTAAGCAGGAAGTAGAATTTGTGGAAAGAGGTGAGGGCGATGTTTTGAGCCGGCTCAGCGTTGATACAAGTATCGTTGGTGAAAGGTTGCCTGTATTTCCTTGCATTTTGACTGGTCAAACTCTGACTTAGGCTCTAGTGTCACCCAAAATCTCTCAGATGGTCTACGCTCCATCGTCATGTCATCTGTTGGATGTAAGTATAATGTACCTTGACTGCATCATCCACACCTACATGAATTTACCTAGTGGGCGCCATGTATTATCTTTCTCCCACTCTCACTCTTCTGATGTTGGCTGTTGTCCCTCCTGTTTCACTGGGTGCGGTAGGTTCACATTCCCCTCTTATAAGATCAATGCCTATGTGATATACCTAGGTCTTCTATGGCCGGTACCTGAAACGGCTTTCGAACAAGACTCAAGAGGCCATGGGGGACATGACCAAAGTAAATCTCCATTCAGCCACTTAAGTAATTTTCATCTAATCGTTTGGTGCCAGGTAGCCTCTGAGGCTTTATCTGCCCTCCGGACAGTACAAGCATACAATGCACACGCACAGGAGGAAAGTAAATTCCACGATCGAGTAACCACCGTTCTTTCCCTTGCCAAGAAAGAAGCCATTGCAAGTGGCATATTCTTTGGCAGCACGGGTTGGAGCGGCAATGTTACAGTCCTAGCACTATTAGGATACGGTATTATATCGCCCACTAAAATGCTCACAATCACGCTTATCGGTATTATCAGGTGGCACTCTCGTTTCACGAGGTGAAATATCTGTTGGAGACCTTACGAGCCTCCTCCTCTACACTGTCTATGTTGGTAGTGGGCTGCAGATGTTGACGTATGTTATTTCACAACTCGCAATTGGGACTTTCACCTGATGTTAACCTTAAGCTCGTTCTTCGTACGCCTTCAAATTATTCCTGTCGTTTCGATCCGAAATTCGACTTATTGTACTCGTCTAGTCGTCAATAATGCGTGGCATTGGCGCAGGCACCCGGATATTTGATCTCCTAGGCCGATCGCCCACAATCCCATCTAACACCGGCCTTACACTCTCCAATGCCAGGCGTGGGCCAGTCAAATTTGAGAGGATCCATTTTGAATACCCCAGTCGGAAAGGTGTAGAAATACTAAAGGACTTCAACCTAGAAATCGGGGTTGGAGAAAGTGTTGCCATCGTGTGCGTCGTTAGGACTCAGCTGCGACGCGTGTGTTAATCAATGATTTCCGGATGACAGGGGAAAGAGTGGTGGCGGGAAGTCATCCGTACACTCCCTCCTTCTACGCTATTATGATCCTTCCCAGGGAACTATCACTTTCGACGGCCAAGGTATGCTGCAGCCATCTATTTGTACCAACGCCATGTCTCATATGCCATAGATATCAAGGACTTCACGGTCAGTTCCTGGCGCCGGACTATCGGTATCGTTCCTCAAGACCCAGTGCTGTTTACTGGTACAATTGCGAGCAATATCGCATACGGTTATTCCGATGCCACTAGAGAACAAATCGAACACGCCGCTCGGCAAGCAAACTGCGAATTCGTATGGGGCATGCCCAAAGGCTTTGATACCGAAAGTACGTTTGCTAAATTAGCCTGGTTTCTATAATCAATGAGCATTATTATCACAGTTGGACGTCAAAGCTTGAGTGGCGGTCAGCGACAACGGCTCGCCATTGCACGTGCATTGTTGAAGAGACCAGCCATACTAGCATTGGATGAAGCTACAAGCTCCCTAGATGCCGCTTCCGAGCACAGGGTGCGTATATCATGCTATCTGTAGTACTTGCAGTTAAGGTCGTGACCATGGCCCAGGTAAACGATGCAGTGGACAAAATCCTTCAGTCTCGACAGACTACAGTCTTGATTGTGGCCCATCGACTCTCCACAATCGCAAGAGCAGAGCGAATAGTTGTCCTTGAAGGTACAGCTTCTGTTATGTTCTGTAACCCAATCACCTGCTCACGTGCGGTTTACAGACGGCAAAATCACAGAGTCAGGAACTTACCGCCAGCTCGTAATTAAAACACTATTTTCTTCAACACAGTCTTGAATTGAGTCGCTTACCAAACTTTCTCTAGTTAAATCGCCCCGACTCGCGATTCAGAGTGCTTATGGCGGCTCAACTGGATAATATTACTGGGAACTCCCATGAGTAACGGCGGACTCACCTTACGAATACACTTCTTTAAAGTATTTTGTACACACGTCCTGCAGTACGGAACGACCTACTTGTAGTCTGCCCTTCTTGAAGTGATTTGCAACATGGTGGCACGTTCTTGCCTCATGGGCATGTTGAGAAGATACATCTAAGGCCGTTTCCAATTTGTTATTGAAACACGTCTGCCATGACAGATTCACCTTCTAGGATCCCAGAAATAACTGAAGCCTTGAGCAAAATCCACCCACTAGAAACCTTTCCACTCAGCGAACTGGTTCGACAACTGCAGACGACATCTGCTTCACTTATCGTAAGTCTCATTTTTTAGAATATTCCTGTTCTCAGGCGAAGTGTACCTAGAATGTCTTTGAAGATTTGCAAACGCAGTCTACAGAAGTTGTGAGTTGTGGTGAAGTTGGAATAACTAAAATCATAAAAATGTGCGTGAATACGATTATAGGACCAAATATAATAGACGTATGGTTCATTAGACTCCGCCGAAATCTGCGGGATAACAACAAAAACCACGAAAAAAGAATGGAGGAACTACACCGTGAGTTGTGCACATAGCTCCATCATACCGTTGTATTTTCTCAAGAGTGATTGCAGTTCTCCTGAAGCATTACCTGGGGGAAAAGCTGATTGAACACCTAAAAGACCGTGGTAGGTTTTGCCACGATTTTTGCCCAGCTCCATTAGGATAAACTCCTTGATAGCGAGACGCGAAATCGAACGCGAAATCGACGAGGTTGTTCAACTCCAAGTGACGGAATGTCTTAGAGCCGTCATTCCACAAGACCAACAAAACATGGTGGCTAAGCAAAGAAAAGAGATGGCCGAGTTGCGTGCCAAACTCAAGAATTCGTATGTGTGACTGCTGCAATTGCCAACACGTAGACTGAATGCTTGACGAATAGTGAAAATCGGCGAAGCAATGCAATGTTGAGGTCGAATAGGCCCAATGATCACCTTGAGGTGATTTATATGCCGAATGGAAAAGTGAGTAGACACTTTCCGAACAGCCTTCAGGAGCTCTTCGATCTAGACAGTGAGTGTTATTGGAAGGGGATCAACAAAGTACTCACTGGTGTGCTGTAGCGGAGAAATCAAAAACTCTGATGTTAGACTACGAGATACCTGACATTTCCGAGGAAAGAGACAGGAATCTGAACAGGTTCATGCAGTTTTGTGGAGTGAGTTACCAGCTGGTGAGCTCTCGCGCTACATATTGTTTGATTGTGGCCATTCTGAAGGAGCTGTTCACTTGGCAGGTCAGGACAGGAAGTGACACACGTCGAGTCGGAACGCAGCTATCCTAGTGATAACGACAGAGATTTAGATTGTCGACGTACTTGTAGCGATTTCTATGATACTCACTCACGCTCACGCTAGTACTAAGCGCTAATATAAGCACTCTGTGCATCGCAAGCACCCGGCTCATGTGACTACTAACCAACTTCCACCGTCAGCTCCCCACCCACCTACTTACTCCCACTGTAGCCCTTGTCTACTCTGGCTCTCCGATCGTTCAAGAAAGATGGCTGAAAGGACGTGAGTCGTATGCCAGGAATAACCCACCCCAGAAGTGACATATTATACATCTATCAGAAACATCGTAAACATGTTCTCTGGCTCACCACTCAATCGCTTATCGTGGCTTCGAACATCTCACCGTTTTTTGAATGCTGTTATCGTAGCACCATCTACAGAATGGATTCTATTCAACTCTGGGCAGCCGCTTGTAGTCGCAGAACCGAACTCTATGCACAAGCAATCATTGGCATTTCTAACCACCAAAGACGTCAGGCCGCTCCTAGGTTCTGAGCCTTTCTTTGGCCAGGGCAAGGACGAGGGACAGCTGGTGGTTGAGTCTCCCGATGTCAAGGACTCGCCCACCGAGGCCGCGCGGCATCGGAACTCTCCTGTCGTATTCCTTGGTCTACGTGAAGAGTCTGGCCCCAGTGCTCTGGCCTCCTCTGAATTCGCCAATCCAGAAGCTGCAATGGCAAACCTACAAGGGACTGCTTTTTTTTCAATGGATGTTGCCGATCTAAATCTCACGGTAGAGCGCCTGAAAGAATTCCTCGACGCGACCATAGCTGCTACGAGTGGAAAAATCCTGAGCTGGTCAGAACCACGAATTCTGATGACTGGATTGGATAGTTTCTCTGGTGCAGTTTTTGCTGAGGCCAGGAGCCTAGTAGACTGGAATCAACGTAACAAGGTATGCTTAGTGTTCCAATCCTATCGGTTTGTACCCTATAACATGTTAAAAGTTCTGTGCAGGATGTGGGTTGTCGACCTACTCCATGTGGGGTGGGTGGAAGTTATCCTGCACTTCCTTGCTTCCTTGGGTAAACAATGAGGATCGTAGCCCTTGTCCAACCAGGTAAGCTGTGTTCTTCACTACTTTCCACCCTAATAGTCTTGCTCCTGTAGCAAAGGCCTACATAATTTCACCCACCCTCGCACGGATCCAGTTGTCATCATGATTGCGATAGACGAAATTAAAGATAGGATACTTTTAGGCCGAGGGGTCAGTCCATGAAACCACCTCAACTAGTCGATCGTTGCTAACGATGGAGAGGCGACAGAAAAAGTTTCCTGGAAAGTTTTATTCTGCTCTAGCAGGTTTCGTTGAACCTGGGGAATCCTTTGAAGATGCCGTAGCTAGGGAGATGTGGGAAGAAGCTGGAGTCACCGTTTGGGACATAAGGTATCATTCGGGCCAGCCCTGGGTACTTGCTACTTTCTACATCAAGTGCACAGTAGACTGAAAGGTGTGATTCAAGCCATATCCCGCTAACATTATGGTTGGCTTCTATGCTCGGGCCGATTCAAGTCAACCAATCCGTGTCGACCTAGATAACGAACTCGTCGGTAAGTCGTTTTCGCGTGCATGGTCGTATAACGAGACTAAAACCGTTTTCCCCTTCTCTTTCTCTAAGATGCACGATGGTTCAGTCGTGCAGAACTGACCGCCGTCCTTGAACACCCGACTGGGGGCAGATTTGGTAGTGCCGAGTACCGGAAAATGGCAGAAAACACGGAAGATCGAAGCAATAAGTCACTCCCCCATTTGGACCCGACTTATCACATACCATCCAAAAGTAACGATCCACCATTCAGATTACCACCCATCACTGCAATCGCAGGAGTATTGATCAGAGATTGGGTTGACGAACAAATCCACTTTTCAACCCAGGAAACGGCACAGTCGTCTCACAAGAACAATCTCTGAACGCGTACAGTTTTCCAGCCTTGGCACCAATTTGAGTGGTGATAGTCTTGTCAGGTCCCTATGATATTATTGGGCTGCATTCGACACGAAACTCCTTGTACTTATTATCATGAAATCGACGCCTTTATCCATAAGCTCACGCGACAGGTGGTAGCTCTTCGGTGCAGGTTCGAGGAGTGTGCGTACTCAGTAGATACGCAACGATTAAAGCATCAAATGTCCGGGTAACATGATTGGTATAAGCTCACAACGTTGAATTTGTTACAATTACGGCTAACTGAAAGTGCTGGGGATGAGTGGATAGGCATGCATATATCCTTCCTTGACGTTGGAAATTGCGCAATATCCCCAGATCGATCAGGAGGTGCTACTGTGTAGATGGTGGTGTCTGTATTGCTGTCGTGAGGATGGGGAGTGGTGATCCAATGTTTACGAGGACTCACTTTTGAACTCCACAACAGTAGCACGATCTTGCTGATAAGAAAATGACTGCGAGCCATGTCATAACGACTGCGGCGAGAACCATCCATGTTCCGGGACCAAATACCACATCAAAGTGATATGGTATTTCGTCAATAATCTTGTTCCTAACGACTATCACGAGCGCGAGGTCGATACCAAGTACGATACTGCCAACAATTCCCGCAAGTATTTCAATGATAAGGGTGAAGATGGCAACACCATGTGTCTCAAGGAAGAAGCTAAATATGAAGCCGACAAACGAGAAGCCAGCTGCGATAGGGTGCAGAACGAGAACGAAGAGAAGGCTCTTCTCTACTGCTTCGACGAGGAGAGGTGAAACCCCAGCAAGTGTGACGAGATCTTGGGGGATATCGTAACCAAGCTTAGGGCCATAACAAATCCCGTTGTTCGTGAACGAGGATGGCAGGTTGAGCACACTGCTTCGCTTATAAGCACTACACAATGCACCTAGGAGCCGACTGACCTTGAAGCACATAAGCCCCAGACGCCGAACCTCACCTCGGTTGCAATACTGGTTGGCACTTCTCCGGTGACGGTTGATTTGACGCTGAGAAGATACACAGGCTTGATGATAGGTAGGGAGATGGCGACAAGTAGCAACAAGATGAAGGCACCGAAAAGGAGAATAAAGGATACTGTAGAAACAAATCTGTGCCTAGCGAGGGCCTTCATGGTATACGTTAACGTGAGCGATGTGCACAGAGGTTGCCAACTCACATTGGACCACGGCTTAATTCACGCATCTAGCCCTTGACACTGGCATGAAGGAAGTCCAAATCCGGTTGTTTGGTTCCGCTTCCCTTCCAAGCACCTTCCTCATCCTGGGCCACCGTCGTCGTCGTCCGTGAGCATGTTCCCTCGGATACTCGTTTATAGTCTGCTCTGTGCTATTGCCTATGCAGTGGACAGTGTACCAGAGTAAGCCATATGTCTCATTAAAATCCCCTGTTCTCATACGCTTCAGGTTCGACATCGACCCATATCTCGAATATCGACCAGCTTTCGCACAATCTTTACCTGTGCAGATTCTATTGACAGGCGTAGTGCTGACCCTCGTTTCCGTGCTATTCATACACCTCATATTCACCGCACAATACCATTGGCCTCTCGCACCCGTCAATTATGTGCTACAACTATCTGGTGTCACTACCCTTCTCATCTCCCTTATAGCAACCCTCCAGGTTGTTCTTTCTGCAACATTGGCAGAAAGTGAAAAGTGGCCATATATGCTTAGTTATATTGCTGTCAACGTACCTCCCATGGATCAAATGGATTTGGACACAGACGATTGGAGCACTGCTGAGCGAGCAACATGGCTTGTCATGAACGCCTCTACTTCAGGTTTAATTCAAGTATGTACATGGTCGCCTGGACCTCATATCACATCAATCATTTCATAGATAACACATATCCAATTCCTCACACTGCTATACCCGTCCCGCCTAGAAGGCCGTCTTATCTTCACCCTACTAGGTCCGCTCATCCGCTCATCCACCTCGCCCAGCGTTTGACATTTTCTTAGGACCACTAGCAATAGTAGCAGCGGTTATGCAGATACTACAAATGCACGATAATTCCGATGTCGTCTACGTCGCATCTGCTGTACGAAATGTGTGCAACGCAACATTATCTCTCCTTTTTACTGCAGCTCTCTTCATCTGGGGTCTTCTTGTAAACAGAAGACAAGCTTGGAGAACGGACGGAGGAACTGCCGTTTTCGGAGCTGCTGCGCTTACTCTGGCAGTAGTGAGCACCGCACTAAACTTTCTTTACGTCCCGAGAGAAGAAGAGTACGTCTGGCTTCCCAGCCTTATGTGGGCCGTCATCCTCTGGCAGAGCTTTTTAGGCTGGTGGTGGTGGGTAGGTGCAGGAAGTGGTAGTGGGTTGTCAGGAAACGATAACATCGTTGAAAAACTCGAAAAGGAAGCAAGGCGAGAGTCGCGACGACAGGAAGCTAGAGAAAGAAGACGAGAAACAAAGATGAAGGCCAGAAAGGTTTGGAGGGACGTCGCAGGTGCCTTCGCCCCTCATGCTAGCAGCAACCGTGAGCGTCCAACCAACCCTGAAAACCACTCGGACCCTCAGCGGGACCTTAGTGTCTCTTCCCCACCATTGAGTCCTTCAGACTCCCCTCCCACCTCACCAGCTATTGGCGCGTCTAGGGCTCCGTCTGTAGTTTCCACGTCATCTGCCGGAACTTTCGCTACCCTCCCACGACTTCTCCCCACTATCATACACCGATGGTATGCATCCCTGCGACATGCACACCTAATTGCAGCCCGGCAACAGGCCGTTGAGCGCGTCGAAAGAATCAGAGAGCTCGAGAGAAATGGAGGTTCAGCCGGCCCAGCCACGTCCGGATGGGGCCTTGGAAGTTTCTGGTGGAGAACAGGCCGTGAGCCTATTCGACGTTCTCCTAGTCATGAGCTCGAAGCGTCCAGTCAGAGCGGATGGTCTACGCGCCATCAGGCGTCTCTAGAATCGAAGCCTCAGACGCAGAACGAACAAGCGGCAGGGGACAGGGAAGCCTCACATCATTTCACTCGTTCTCCACCCCAACCCGTAGCACCACGACCTAGGTCAGTGTGGTGGTGGGGCCCTCTAGCAAGGTGGCGACTGCAAGACTCCACATCGTATTGACCTTTGTGTCGTGTATCCCCAGTTTTGAAATGTGTAATATATGGTTCAGGCCACCTGACGGATTTTAATTGGCCATAAGAAATGATCCTGCCTCTGCATACGCTCTAGAGCTCTCTCTTGTTCATACACCGTTTCCTTGCGGATGCTGCTGTTTTATCTGCTCTGGCATTCACGTCTCTTCGTGTTACCCCGCTCACACTCTCCCTCTATCATATAGGATTCACCAACTGTTACTGCCATATATCCTATCAACAGTAGAAACTTGTTTTTACCTGAAAACCGAATCCACGATCTTGAGAGAGATATTCATTAGCAAAAACAGTTTAGGCAGCCCCAATATGTCAATGAAGACGTCGTACACCCGGAACACAACCTACCGACAAGAAATTTTGTTTGTTGGTAAGAAAAGTGCGAGCAGGACTGGTTTTGAGAGTAAAGATCGTGATGTTTAAACTAGATATATCTATGAACATACGTCTCCCTGACCGCAAACGTTTTGCTTAGATTTTGAGAACTGGCCGAGATTCCTAACTGATCTGTCCCTTGCCATGGCCAGCGATATTGTAAGCCATCTTGTTTAATCTCATGCTTTGTTGATCGTAGACATCACCCACAGCACCGTTGAAGAGAATAAAACTATCGCTCGTCGTATACATGTTGCTAATTCTCCCTCATAACTGGCGCCCTAGGTCACTACCTGTAGGCTGTAGCCGGGTTCATCTTCAGACAGCACATTCAAGACTTGCTTCTACATGTCGTCACATTTGCCTCCCATCAAGAATTTACATAGAAATAACTTACTAAAGCGAGCTTCGTCCATCAAGTACTCAACCAACACGATCATAGACATGGGCGATCATGTCTTTGACGCGTCGAAATATATGGCATAGCTCTCACCCCATAAAATTTGATATGATATATACGTATACCCC
The DNA here is from genome assembly GCA_018221785.1 of Calocybe gangraenosa. NCBI lineage: Eukaryota > Fungi > Basidiomycota > Agaricomycetes > Agaricales > Lyophyllaceae > Calocybe > Calocybe gangraenosa. The sequence goes on from JABCKK010000004.1 coordinate 176,117, forward strand.
TTATTCGCTACGAAGTCTTCGAAACCTGCTACGTGTTGAAACGAGTCAAACGATGTTTTCCGAGTCTGATAGAGTTTAACATATTGTTGGTACAGGATCCAAAGAATTACTCTTGAGCCATGAAAAATATGACAGGCCTAGCGATGGACTAACAGCAATTATTTTACCCCGCTGAAAGCTACCATCCTCTACCCGATCTTCAAGCTATGCCTTCAAGAGGGCAAGCGGTTCTGCTGATACGACTGTGAGTATCTGCCTAATGTCACGGTACCCGCGCTCTGGAATCTGGGAACCATAAACTTTATGTATTAGGCTATTGAAATCGAGCAGACTTACCGAACACAGTTTAGTATCATAAAAATCCAAGAAATAGCGCTTAGTTTTGTCTATAGATTCTACCAAGTTACTGTTGCTTGTGCATCTTTTCTTTGACCTCGTATGTAGAAAGACATGCAATCTTACGCAATAATATTATGACCATTTGACCAAAGTGATGTATAGAAGAAAGGGCCACGCAAACCAAAAAAATATTCGCATAGCGCGTCAGTACGGATTTTGCAGGTAACGGTGCGTGCTACTGCTACAACATAGGCAGTGTTAAAACAAGCAAAAGTACATCCAAAGCGCGTGGCGTAAGTAAGTGCTGATAAGGGGCCCTGGCCAACCCTGATATTTGGTAACAGCTCATAGATCTAACAAACAACCAACCAAACAGGTCCTGACTAGACTTCATACTCACTGCTTATCCTCTCCTGCTAAGTCAATGGCTTTGATAGAGGTAAAACAATGACCATAGGGTAAATAGACAGTCTACTTACTATCACTCAGGTTATTGCTAATGATCGATTGGGTCGAAAAGGTGAGTACATAGTTGTACAAGGCAGAGATTAACATTTCCCAAATGTTCTTCAGTTCGTGTCAAATGTAGCCCAGATGATACTGTAGGGGACCTCAAGAAGCTCATCGCCGCCCAAATTGGGACCAAAGCGGAGAAGATTCAGTTGAAGAAATGGTGAGCTTGTTCCGCCTGGAGTTTGAGTCAATTCAACATGTTGTGGGGCTTAGGTACACGATCTATAAGGATCATATCACGCTTTCAGACTACGAAATACACGATGGAATGAGTTTAGAAATGTACTGAGTAGATGTATCCAGCCAGTGTTCCTACAACTTTGATATGTCAGAAGCCAAACCCTCTGCCATCCAGCCTGGATTAGTATGCCTTGCAGATACGCTCAACATGTACTAACGTAAGTAAAAGTGAACGCATACCAGGTAAATAGAGGCCTCTTGTGTAAATGAGTTTATGTAAGCTTCAAGCCTCTTACTTCCTTACATTCCTACATGAATTCTTATCCGCCAGAGCTTCTCGTGCAACTCGCGCCAGTCATGTTCGCCGCTGGTCTCGATGCGTCTATGGCTCCGTCTGATCAACCTGCAACGCCTGCCTCTAAAGCAAATGACTTTGGCGTGCTTACTACCCGCTTGCGTGAAGCACTCCAGGCACAGCGCAAGGTCGCCATCTGGCAACCCGAGAAAGCAAAGTCTTTTCAAATAATTCTGGTGGACAAGGAAGTTCGGTTCCCACCTCGAAAGCTCGTTCCCCAAGAGGATCCTTCGTACTCTGCAGCACATTCGCCACTATCACCTCTAACTCCCACTTCACCCTTACATCCCGATGGTCTCATCGCTCCAATATGGATTAGAAAACACACGTCCCTCGTTCCATCAGTATTTGTTTTGTTTCTGCGCATCTTCGAGTTCCCTATGACCGATAGTTCAATCTCGCCTCTAGACCTACCAGACAGTAATCGCGAAAAGGAACAAGAGGAGCGGAAGCGGGACATCGAACTCGCAACCGAGGTAGCACTTCGCAAGAAGAGTACAAACGAACGTGGTATGAAGCTCACTGTCGTGCTTATGGCGACGCGCAAAATGTTAGGTGAAAATAAGACCATCCATAGCAACATAACATGCCATGCTCATTACTTTTCCATTCCAATAGATGACACAGCATTGGATACTCGATTAACTTTCATCCGAAGACACAGCGGCTTGGATTCACGAGCGGCATTATTTGTTCTTAGCCCTGTGAGCTCAAGTGAGCTCAATGAATTTGTAAAGAGGTGAAATTTCCTGCGTTCTCTTCATTCTGTAGAGAACATCAAACGATTGAAATAACCTCAGTCTACAACAAGCACTCTATGAACCAGCATTGGAATACTACACAACGCATTCTAAGCGAGTACGGCGCAAGCGAAATCGTCATTCGCAAACGACTGCCTATCCGAATTCAGTTTCAGGAGCATCAAACATTCCGCGACCTTTGCGGCCAGAGGGTTGGACCGTCAGATACGAATACAAGATGGCGTGTTTCGCTGAATTTCGAGGAGAGGATGAGGTAGCTTTGAAGTTAGTTGACTTAATGCTTGATCAAGTAGGATTGACTGAGCTCGATGATGTCAGACACTACCAAGATGCATATAATACACTCGTTCTTATATTTGGGTCCCCAGTCATACTGCCACCAAGAACAAAACGTTGGGCAGAAGCAAAGGTCTTAGCGGACTGTATCAACATCAAGGTGGGCATTGTTTAACGGTGTTTTGCTAATTTTCTCTACTCACACGTACTTTTTCCGCAGATATCTAAATTATACCTGTACAATAACGAACACGCGCTCGCTTTATCACATCATAACAGCCATGTGCGAATATTCAGCGACCTTTCGCGTGGGTGGAATATTGGAGAAGAAACATTCGAATACTGGAGTTGGGTTGCAAGGCAGTAAGTGGGTTACCTAATACTCGCAGTGCAACTGAATTCCTTTGGTAAGGTACCGTATTTTGGCAGAATTACTTGAGCAGGGGACACGGTCAACTTTGATTATTCCTGCTCATAAGCCTTCGCAGGCTTCTACCACTTCCAATTTGCCAGCTTCACATGCTCACGCGACTGTTGGTAGAGGTTTAGCAACCAGCTCGCTCGAAGCAGAATCTGTGCGATCTTTGGGGATCAATCCAAGCCATGCCTTGCAACATCCCGGGTTTTATTATGTCATGGCGGCGAAATGCACAGAAACAAGGCGGGAAAAGTTTCTTAAGGCTCTTGAACAAGAAGTAAGTTCCACCTTTTTGCAGATCAGCTTATGTGACGCACCTATTGAACAGAATACTCAGAAATCTTTTGTTCCATCGCCTGGATATATCAACGAAAAGAAGGTTGATCACTTGACCATTGTGTTAGAGGTAGCTAACTCCTTGTACTCGTTGACCGTTCAGTTTGTGATAACACCCTGTAAAGCTCTACACAAAGGCCTACGAATTATTCAAGAAGTACACCTCGCTTCATACACAGAACCCCACACAAAGTCGCCTTACGCTATGGATCGCGCATCAGATAGCTCGTACATATTATGAGAGCGCACAATACGACATGGCAATACGGTCAGTTGTAATATAACCAAGTTTCTCTCGCTCAATCTTACCTCATCATAGGTTCTTTGAGCGTATAGCGAAGACGTATCGCAGAGAGCAGTGGGGGCTTCTGCTACGGCCATTACTCTCTGCATGGTATGCTTGCGCTCGAGAGCTAGGGGACATAGAACTCAGCATCAGAATTCTAGTAGAAATGCTGGGGCATGGTCGTGGTCTTTTTTTACTTTTCTTCTAAACGCTGGAATTAATACATATTTGTAGACGTTTCCGATAGTGAATTGTCGACGTCTGTCGAAGTTGAGCTACTGGCGACTTTGAAGGTGGGGATAACTACTTGAAACTCGGTTGTGCTATTGACGTCTTCTTGAAGAGTACCATGCCGTCCTCTAGCGGAGCGTTGGTAGTCGACCTTTTAGAATCACAACCAATCTGTAAGTTACATTGTACTTCAAGCTACGTATCTCTTTGACTCGTGTGATACCATCCAGTTGATTCAAACGTCGTGTTCTGGTCCTCTGAGGTTGAAGTTGGCGAATCTTCAGCTTTCCAGTTAGCTCTCACAGCGCCAAACAGCGTTCCCATATCCTCTCTCCCGATATCTACCCTAAACATACATTTCTCCCACCGAGGGAGCCCAGTAGTGGTACGGCATAAGGAACCTGAAGACTTCGAACCATCAAGCTTCCAACTGGTGAACATCGGATATATATCATCATCGATAGAAGCAACACAAGATGTCTTTGCTAATCTGCGTTGGCAAACTGGGGGATGCCTCATCTTTCACGGAACGACATCGTCCGACATGCCGACATCATTAAAGGTCCGCAATAAACATTCTTTGTTGTATCAATACCATGTGCTAAATCTGAACAAGGTATCTAAACTCGTATTGACGCTCGAGGAGGACGCATGGAGGGTAGAAATTCCTTTTAGTCCTTGTGGTTTTCGCTATGGGCTACCGCCAGTTTCCCGGTGGTTGAGTGCTGTTGATCCTCCTCACTACTTACCCATAAAGCGGGAGGGGTCATCTTTTGTCAGGTATATGGTCAAACAACTGCGTCCCCTTTCTTAGTCTCACGCGTAGCTTAGCGTTCGACACCGGAACCACAATTTGGCCCACTCCGTGACTTATGAACCAACTGCGTATCTGAACGAAGAGTTCCCAATAACGATAGACATCACTAATGCTGATAACCGGCCGTTCAGTGTGGTAGTCGATGTGCTCCTTCCACCCGTCGAGGTTGATGGCGCCGGTATGCATCTCACGTTCGATGCTGTATCAGCAATTTGATTATAAGTAATTTTACGATAGAAAACACGATCTTATTTGACCAGCAACAATCGTCCAGCTTCATCAAAGGCGTTCCCTTTGGTGTCCTTGCCCCTGGGGTCAGCTCAGTCAAGACGCTTTACCTGGTGAATACTGGCGCGCCAGGTAGTAGGGTTGTCGATATCTCAATCCAGTCTAGGCCAACTAGCGCATCGAATGAGCCTGCGGACGCCGAGCCACAGGACATGTCCGAAACCTTGAGGACGCTCATTATTCCAACCGTGGACCCCATTGAAGTCTCGCAGGACGTCTTATACACAAGAAGTCTGCCTGACTGGCCGGGTTTAGCGGATTTAAATACCTTTGGCGGGGACATTTGGAGTCATGGTGGAACACGTGAGGCAGTAGTCAAAACGAAGGTGGTATGTGCAGGGCCATCTGCTCTGCAGTTGGAAAGTATGAGTTTGGTAAGACAGGTAGATGACGTGTCTCGCATAGGTGATGACGAATTCCTCACTAATGAGAAGCTCGATAGGACCACAAACACGCCAAGATCATCGAGTGTTCAGCTGACCATGATGCTGGAGCACTACCTTCCGGTTCGTCCCAAAAACGATAGATAGCTACATGTAGCTCAACACTATATCAGACTACTACCCAGGTGATGAACTGGCCCATATATGTCGGGTCAATCTTATACCGGCTGGAGAGGATGAGAATGAACAACCGATAACAGGGACAGGAAGTTATGACGTCAAGTGGCGAAGGTCTGGTCATTCAAGCTTCCAAAGAATAGATGGAATCCTGACATCCGGAATCTTTAGAATATATGAAAACGGAAAACGCGGTCCCCTTTCTACTACTATAGTTTCTTTGCCTGCCCTACAACCTCCTGTGGAAGGCTTGGTTGCTTTGCTCTCGGCGCCTCCAGCGGCAACGTTGCACGTACCTCTAACGCTCACCCTGACAATTCGAAACTATCATCCATCACGGTCAGCAAATGTTGTAGTCCAACTAGAACTTGACCCTTCTGATGGTTTTGTCGTCGCTGGCTTACGAAGCGGCCGAATATCGATTCTGATGCCAGGTGAACAAGAAAAACTTGCCTGGAAATTGATACCAATAGAATGCGGGCATATCAATTTACCGCAAATTAAGGTCATAGACAAACGGCCAATCTTTACAGGAGGGACGGAGCCAACTTCTGAATCAATAAACAAAGGCGAAAAGGTGAACATCGTGGACGTCCGGCTTGACCGGCGAAGAGGCCAATTGGGCGGTACGCGACTGGATGAGCCGGATGTAGACAACGGAAAGCCGGGCACTATCTTAGTCTTGCCATAGTCTTAATGTCATCACATGGCCTGTGAATGCTACAAAGATAACACACGTTATAAATCACTCGTGGTTCACAAACTCCCACTCGATGACTTATAAAAATGCTCATGAGGATTTGTACAGCTCCACGACTTACTCTTATCTCTGACTACTATCATGCCTATTCCAGATCAGGAGCTCTTTCCTCATGCTACTGGCGACGCAGGAATGCTTGTTGCAAAGCATCAAGACCCGCAGGACGTAATATTCTTCGCTGGTTGGGTAAGTATAGCCACATGCTAAACTATCTACCTAACTCATTTCTCTCACAAGTTTTGTCCGTATGTCCAGCGAAGTTGGATCGCTTTGGAGGAGAAGGGAATCGATTATCAGTACAAGGAAACCAATCCATACAAGAAAGAGAAACAATTTCTAGGCAACATGAGTTTTGTTCTACATTTACAGTCTGACTAAGTAGCCGTTTCAGATATCAACCCCAAAGGCCTCGTACCTGCTATCAAATACAAAGGAGAGCCTCTTTATGAGTCCCTAGTGATTTGCGAGTTCTTCGAGGACATGTTCCCTGAAAAACCTCGTCTTCTTCCTTCTAATCCCGTCATGCGTGCCGCCGCCCGCATTTGGATCGACCATGCTAACAGAGCTATTGTCCCGGCTTTTCAGCGTCTCTTGCCAGCCGCCGATCCGATAAAGCAGGCAGAGCTCCTAGAGGAATTTTATGTGGCTCTCAGGAAGTTTGCCAATAAAGTCAAAGGCCCATATTTTCTTGGAGAAAACTTCAGCCTCGTCGATGTGACGATAGCGCCCTGGATCATGAGAGATTATGTTCTTCAAAAGCATCGTGGCTATAAAAGGGAGGAAGCGAGCGAAGAATGGGCTAGGTACGCCAGCCTCGTTGAGAAGCGAGAAAGTGTCTTAGCAACGCAGAGTGTCAGTATTCATTGTATGAGTGACACGAGAGATCGACGTGGCTAAGGAGCACACAATTTGTACAGGAGACCCAGCATCTCGACTTTATCTACGGGCGTTACCTTCGAGACGAGGCACAGAGCGAAGCGGCTAAGGCTGTGAGAGCAGGTAGAGCTATTCCCTGAATTTACCCGTCAATTAGCCGGTAAAACCGATTTTGGGAACATAACTACCGCATCAGCCTAACAATTGATACAAACGTATATATAAAGCTGAATTCATGGAATTCTGGAGTTTACAGCAAACTTCCATGTCCACAGCAGTTGCCACATCTCCATTTCCCGAAGGCATCCTTCCCGCTGCACATCAGACGGAAGTAGTCAAGATACGAACTTGTCTGATGAGCTGGTTAGCAGCTGCGAGAGATTGTCGAAAGAGACTGCCAGATGCTGAAGATGAAATGCAAAAGGCTACCGAAGACTTGATAGGTGTGTGTATAAGCTCTATTAGATATCCGTTCGCAGGTTGTCGACATCGTACAGACTTGCAGGTAGCAACCCCATTTGCTTTTACACCACCTCCTCCCGAGCTGTTTAAGCGCGTTCTCTTGTCATGCATTCGGTGTTACTGGCTTGCACTCATGGCATCATTCAATGATGCCGAAAAAGAAGAAATGGCAGAGCGGCTCGCTTGTGTACCGCCCTTGGGCAAAAGAGTACCTCGATTCGACGGTTCGCGATGTGTCAATAAGCCAGGCGACCTCGATGCTAGAGAATATGAAGGAATTATGAGAACTGCTCACCTTGTTGCACTCGGAATGGCTGATAAAGACATTGTGAAGAGTTGGAATGAGATTGGCGAAGTCGGCGTACAGACATGGGAAGAGGATTGAATCACGTGAGAATCTTATGTAGTCCAGCCTTCACTGGCAGCAGTTACTTCTGATCCTGCCCGGTATACAAGCTATGCCTAGAAGAGCTCGGATTCACTTTGTGTCCTTAAGATCCTCTCTCGTGAATCTCCCAATTTCAATATATGGTCCCTTACTAGAACGCAGCGTCGTGCGAGCCTTCGTTTCACTCCAAGCAGATATCAAATAGGCCTAACATATAACTTGTAGCGTCCTCAAAGTCTTGCCATCCATCTGCAGCTCGTTCCAACACCAGAAGATCCTCAACGTAATGTTGAGGCATATGTTGGCTGGACCGGCATGGCTTCTGCGTCCTCTCTAGCACAGTTCAACTCCGCGAACAATGCAGAGAGGAGCATAGAGACCCTTGAGATTGATCCTCAATTTTCGCAAGGCCTAGGTTTGATACAGGGCGACGTAGTGCGTTCAAAAATAGTTTGCGCACGACACTCATATAGATTCCCCCTTATTATTTTAGGTTGAAATTGGGTTACTTTACGACTTAGCCATTGCAAAATCAGTCGCAGCAGAACCATTGACATCAGATGATTGGGAGATAGTCGTGAGACCTATCGATCGTGCATTCACTTCAATTGGCGCTTGACTTCCCCCAAAGGAAATTCACGCGTTACACGTAGAATCTACTTTACTCTCCCAGGTTCGCGTAGCCAAAGCTGGTCAAGAAATCAATGTTTGGGTCATGGGCAGGACGAGAATTCGTCTGAAAATTGGTGATTCAGATTCATTCCGCTTTAAAACCGCCCACCAAACTGAAAACGTCTTTGGGATCACTCTCAGTTAGCGTCGATTTTTCTAACAAGGACAATGCGCTGCTCCTAACCACGAATACAGAGGTAGTCGTTTCCCCAAAACCCCATAGACGTGATAATAGTATAGACCCCACCCGGAAACCCAAGAAAACGATCAATAACGACAGTCTAGCCGAGCAAAGCGGACTGAAGCCTCCAGGAACACAGCATTCCGAGGTCGTACGAGTATTGCCACACAAGATACCCCCCGTCCATCTGCCAGAATATCCTGGGCAGGAACTTGTTGGTTATGTTTCGCCATCAACTTTTGCCAACCTGGTCGTCCCGAGAAACCGAGTGGAGAAAGACGGCTGTATCTCATGCCAGAAGTTTACTTTTGAGCGCCTTCTACCCCCAAGCAATCCTTCTTCACCGACGGACGCTCCACCGCCCGCGCCAAAAGCACGTATACTAAAGGCTGACGCCGCGACCAAGGGCTTGGAAGATATTGGGCATAGTCTGGCAAATATAGTTTTTGTCGGGCCTCTTGCTGGTCTCCCAGAAAATCATATATCATTTCCTGCAATTCCCGGGAATGTGGAGCTCTGGGATTTGTTGTTGTATGTTGTTGGCCGCAATACGACTACATGCGGTACAGCGATCTCTGAACTACTGTGGCAGAATAAACCTATCTTCGGACGATGAAGATACCATTGTTGTTGTTGACAAGCGTATTGGAGATACACCTGTTGTGGCCTCCTTGCCGTGAGCTTTTTTTGAACCTCCACTAATGTTCACTTCACACACGGTGACACGCTAGTACCATAACCCCGAAAAAGCTGGCGGGCGTCGATGACATCCTGGAGCGCTGCATTAATTTTTGCATCCAGAGTTTCATATATCACGCCTATACTGACGTGGTACATGGCGGTGAGGCACGGAGTCACTGAGACGCCAGCAAGTGAAGCTTAGATATCGTTTTCTAGTCACCTCCCTTCTCCTGACTGGACGTCCTGGGACTGGGAAAACATCAATCGCTGAACATGTGGCTAAAGCTATTCAATTGGACCAAAGAACCCTTACATGTAAGTAACCTCCTGCAGGTGATTATTATCGAACAAACTATTTGCAGATACCCACTTTATTGATATGACTCGATACGCCGAACAGCCGCCCATAAGCATCAAATCCTCTTTACAGTATTGGTTTGATAAAGCTGCGTGGCATAAGCCTAGCATCCTCATCTTAGACAATCTAGATAAACTTGTTGGACCCGAAGTTGAAGTCAGCTATTTCAGCAAATAAGAAAAGAAATGGTTTTCTAACCTAGCTGCAGCATACGGACTCATTCCGCACTCGACATATTACAGAAATATTTCTGTCATTGTACTCTTCGTCGGCGCGGACCGCGAGGCCTAACTCACGTGGATTTCTTCTTCTTGCTACCGCCGTTTCAGCAACTTCTTTGCACCCACTCATCAATACCAGTCACATTTTCCAGGAAGTGATTGATGTAAAACCGCCAAATACGAATGCTCGGAGAGACGTACGACTTTCAGACTCACCAATCTAGTTTACTGACCTTCAACTGCAGATCATCGAAAACATTGTTATAGATCGTTTGAACGCCGCTGAGGATATTCAGCTAAACCCGAAATCCCCGCCGAATTATATGGCACTTGCGACACAAACAGAGGGGTATGCGGCTAAGGATTTGCAAGATCTTGTGGGACGTGCCATCCACCAGGTAGCCATTAGAGCAGCGAAAGATACACAGCCGGTTTGTTACCTGGTCCAGGAAATATAGGCATAAATAATAATCGTAATCAGGCTCTGTTGTCCTCCGCAGACTTTGCCACAGCACAGGTTGACTTTACACCTCTATCTCTCCGAGATATCAAGGTCCAGGATTCGGATATTGCTTGGTCTGATATTGGCGGTAAGTGTCGACTTTAACTATTTGTTAGATTTATCTCATATTCCGAGCTAGGGCTTCACGAGACACGTAAAATTTTGCGGGAAACGCTAGAATGGCCTACTAAATATGGTCCCATTTTTTCCCAGTCACCGTTGAGATTAAGATCAGGGTATGCCATGATCAATTTACACTATTTGTAACTTAACGCTTGTTAGTCTCCTTCTATACGGTTTTCCAGGTTGTGGAAAAACTCTACTAGCTTCCGCTGTTGCCAAGGAATGTGGGCTGAACTTCATCAGCGTGAAAGGCCCAGAAATCTTGAACAAATACATTGGTGCAAGCGAAAAATCTGCAAGTTTTCATCACATCTTTCCGTGATACTTTAACTTACACAAAATTAGGTGCGAGATCTGTTCGAACGAGCCAGTGCCGCCAAACCGTGCATACTTTTTTTTGACGAGTTTGACTCCATTGCACCTAAGAGGTAGCTACGGTGTCTCTCCACGGCTCTTAGGTTCTGATAACGTGTCATAAACTAGAGGACACGATAGTACTGGCGTCACTGATCGTGTGGTAAACCAGATGCTCACTCAAATGGACGGCGCTGAGGGACTGGAAGGTGTATATGTTCTGGCTGCTACAAGGTATTGATAATTTTGATGTTGTCAAGGAAAAGCTTCATAGGATCACAGCCGGCCTGATTTGATTGATTCTGCTTTACTACGCCCTGGTCGGCTGGATAAATCTCTTCTTTGCGGAATGCCCAGCTACGAGGATCGTAAAGAGGTATATCTAAAGATGGATCACTGTAGACCTTCACATTAATTCTTACCTATCAGATACTTAGCGTCGTCGGACAGCGCGTCTCGCTCTCGCCTGTTATTGACTTGGACGAGTTTGCTGCAGCCACGGATGGCTTTTCTGGTGCTGACCTCCAGGCGCTTGTGTATAACGCTCATTTAGAGGTGATTCATACCTCTATGGCCAGCACGCCAGAGGGCAAGGATGCAGCTAGTATAGTAGATGAAGATCAGCCCGTTGAGTTTACAACCATTGGTGGGCCTCCTACGAGCAAACCATCTAGCAAAGCAGAAAAGTCTGCCCTTGAAAGAAGGGTGAGTTGTATAAAAAGCACCCATCTGGTTCTCGTCAGCTCAGTTTGTTTCTGCTCTTGCAGATACTTCAGATCAAGCGAGCCACTCAAGAGAAACCTGGTGTACGAAAGTCATTACCAGTGCACCCGCAAAAGGTATCCCTACTTGCCGTCATCACCTGCCTCAATCATTAACCGCGAGCAGCTTGTTATCACTGCCGAACATCTCAGGGCGGTATTAAAAAAAACTCGACCATCGGTCTCCCCGGAAGAGCACCGTCGACTTGAAAGGGTGTAAGTGACCTGTCGCCCGCACACATTTTAAGCATCTCACCATCTCTAGATATGGGGAGTTTGTGTCAGATCGTAACGGCGGCCTTCCTGCGCCACCCGATGCTGGCGGAATTGGCAATCGCGTCTCACTCATGTAGGATATTAAACGTCTCGCAGCCCTACAGAAGTAATCATAGTGTACGATTACCACACCTGTTCTTTCAATCAGGCAGTTAAGTGTTACCCCATTACAACTTTTGCTATCTACCTCATAGAAGCGGTATATATTATCGTACAACTTCTGGCCGATTTCCCTCTTCCACCACCGGCTGTTCCCATGATGTCAGAGCAAATTCTGCCTCTTTGTGCAGCACATAGCAAGCGTGCTCTATATGCGATTCTTCTGTCCTAGCTGCGCCAACTGCTAGTCTAATGCAATAAACGCCATTGAGCACCGTCGGCGTCAGTAGTATATCATGTCGGGCCGAGACACGACCATAAAAAAGCCGATTAATGTTGTTCAGCGTTTCAAGAGGAAGACTATTCTCGGTCGACAGTCCAGGGGAGGGATCGATACGAAACACAGTCAAAGCAAGAGAATTAGGTGCTACAAGAGATAATATTTTCGATGCTGTGATGAACTTGGCAAATTGCTGGTTTAGGGCTACGGTCTACCACGCAATAAGTATATGCAATTTTTTTGTAACAGGAAAATATCGTTTGACCTTGCGAATGTGCCTTCGAAGGCCGTTAGCACCAAAACTGCGAAGCACAAACCACAGCTTCAAAGACCTGAAACGACGCCCGAGGCCCAAGTGCCAGTTGCGATAGTCGATAACAGTTCCTGAGTGTCGTGAGTTCTAATCAGTTACCCCAGCACTGAGGTAAGTGTACAGACCAGCGTCTCCATGCTTAGTTCTTAAAAAAGGGGGCGTGACGTCCAAGGCTTCAGTCAGGTGCTTTCGATTGCGCACCCATAGAGTTGAGCAATCAAAATTGACCAGTCCCCACTGTCATAAACTGAATGGGCGATTGTGGTAAGGAAATGATTTTGCTGACCTTGTGAAAATTGGTACAGAAAGAGTTGGCGAGTTGATTGATGGTGTCTAAATGACATTCTGCCCTGTGTTCTGGACATGCTAAGGCAATGCCAGCCCATGCCGCATCAATATGAATCCACAATGAGTCATGATTTTTGGCTGTTGTGTGTTGGCAAATCAAATTTCACCCTGGGGTATGAGACTTCGCCTACCAACTTGTTGGATCTCTGGAAGGTTGTCGATCGCGCCCGAGGATGTTGTCCCTACTGTGGCAACTAAAAAATCTTGTATGAGGCCCACAAAGTATACTATGAACTGTACTCACTAAGAATGAACGGCTTTTTGCCTAATTGGTTGTCCTTTTCTAAAGCAAGCCGGAGCGTTTCCCCACGGAGAGAGAACTGGTCTTCAGCTGTTACTTCAAGAGCACGTACTTCAAGTCCAAGAACTAGCCCAGCCTTTAAGCCCAAAGAATGTGTTTGTGTGGTCGTATAGATGACGAGGGTTTCCATAGGTGTGTTTGCATGATTTCGCTGATACAAAGAGCGGGCTGCAACTACGGCAATCAACGCTGAATCAGAAGCAGTACTCTGCTCAGAGAATCAGAGATTAGATATAATCTGGTGTATATGCTAGCGGAGAGCTCAGTACCTGTATGGCGCCACCTCCGCGTCCGGATGAGTTCATGAACTCGGGGCTCAGCCCCAATAGCTGACAAGCCCAATCCATCATTGATACTTCTAATTCAGTACACGCAGGGCTAGATGTCCACTATCCGTCCCTCGGCTGAGTCTACCGTGCGGACATATAAGCAAGTGCTTACATTAAAACCGGGATTGCAAGTACTAGTGGCGTACAAGTCTGCGATCATACCCTCAAAAGTGCAACCAGTAGGAAAGTAGCCAAAGAACAAGGGATGTTGCCAATGGGTCAACCCTTGAAGCTATCAGGCATTTGAAAAATCTGTAGCTAGCCCATAGTTTATTACCTGGGAGGATGAATCTCTGATAGTCATCCGCAATGACTTGGAAGTCCTCGCCGTCTTCTGGGGCTGTCGCTACAGGAAGGATACAATCTTTAGCCATGGTCAAAATCGGGGCGGACTTACGGGATATGTGCTGCTTCAGGTATCCTGGCTCAACTTGTGACATGACTGGGCGACTCTGCAGGGAGTAATAGTAATCGCATATTCGATCAATAGCTTGATAGCCCGCTTTCCTGAACCTGCACCTTCCATGAGAATAGGGTTTTATTGGTATGAAGTATATGGCACAAACTCCTCGATATCCATGTGTGCTGTGGAAATCAGACGACGATCTATAAGTATAAGATATTTTACTGAATGGGCGTAGAATACGCTTCTTGTAGGATTAGATATATATTCAGCTTGAATCACAACAGCCTAATCTGAGGGCATGCAATGAAGAATTTATTTTATTTGAATTAAAAACACGTGGCCATGGGGTTACCCTTTTGGCCTTAACTCATTCACGGCCACGTTACAAGTACCATGGGCTTGGAACAACTCAAGGACATCCCCCTTTCCATTCGTGAGTTGTTTAGGTCGTCAAGGAAAAAAATCCATGCATCTCAAATGTTGTAGTTCGTGGCCAGCCCTATCTGTCCGCGTTTCTTTTGGTGTTGGGCTCCTTAAGTATCGCTCGTATCGTTTTGCAAACGCTTTCAGTGTTGTCTCAATTGTTTATAATACCTGGAAAGAATGTAAGCGTGTTACCAATTTATTTGATTCAATAGCCCTAACAAGTGAAATAGTTGAAGCAGTTTGGAGCTGGGACGGGGGCATGGGCAGTTGTAACAGGCGCATCAGACGGCATTGGCAAAGAATTTGCGTTACAATTAGCCAAAGCCGGATTCAACGTTTTACTTGTTGCACGTAATACGGTGGCGCTTCAATCAGTCGCTTCCGACATTGGTACGCTGCGCATTTCCTGGTGTTAAATTGTTAAGACTATATGTTTCCGTTTGTAGAAAAGAGATATCCATTAGTATCCACTCAGATTCATACGATAGATTTCTCCAAGGGCGACCGGGTAGCTTATGAGGAATTTTCGGCTGTCCTCCAGGGAAGGGATATCGGTGTTCTAGGTATGTTGTCGCGTTCTTGTTATTTCCGTATCTCTTACCTTGAAACTTGTGATGGGTAAATAGTGAATAATGTTGGCAAATCTCACAACATGCCAGTTTATTTCGTTGAAACGCCCAAAGAAGAAATAGCGGATATTGTGGAGATCAATGTGAATGCTATGATTCGTGTCACATATGCTGTTCTTCCCATCATGATCCAGAGGTAGCGTTGTCCTCTTTTAGGTGCAGACGCGTATCCTAACATGAACATAATCTGGTAGGAAACGTGGTCTGATTGTGAACATGGGCTCATTCGCTGGTGCGATCCCTTCACCTATGTTGGCGACCTACTCTGGCACGAAAGCCTTTCTTGCTACATTCACCAGTGCTCTGGCTGAGGAAGTGAGGGCCCACAACATTGTTGTCGAGCATGTCAACACCTATTTTGTGGTCCGTAATCTCGTGCTTCTGTTGATGTAGTTGACTGGTGGTGTTCTTTAGGTGTCGAAGCTCTCAAAAATTCGCAAATCATCAATAATGGTGCCGCAGCCCGGTCCTTACGTCCGATCAGTTCTCTCAAAGATCGGCTTGGCGTGCGGTGCAGCTTATAGCGGACGTCCCGAGACATCGACTCCCTACTGGTCGCATGCACTGTTGGATTATGCCATGACATTGATTGGATATCCTAGTCTATTCATAAGTTACTCCCATGGGTTACATAGGGGTATCCGCAAACGGGCTCTGAGAAAGCAGGAGAGAGAGACTAAAAGTTTGTAGGGTTAGGTAACTAGTTAATCAAATCACGTGTCTGTTATTTGTCCTTGTTTTGGAAATGCGACTACGGCGTGTTGCCATTGTCCAAGGCGACCGCGATGGCTTAAATCTTGTGTGTTATTAGCTACCACAATGAAGAGACAGCCGTCAAGGGCGCCCTCGCCAACTCCAACATCTTTTTCTGGAATATCAAACTATAAGACTGACTCATATCGCCCCATCAGAGACAAGAACGTCCCCTCCGTTCCTCCCATTGATTTCCGGCTGGTTTCTAGGACACATTTCGATGAACTTTCTCGTTACCTCTCTGCATATCTTGCAAAAGGTCAGTCTACAACCCATTGAGCTATCAAGGTCTTGTCCGATGTCGTTTGTTCTTCTGCAGCACCCCCCAACTCTCGTGCGACTGCTCGGCAGAAGCTTACTCGACTCACAATACAACAATTCCATGAACTTTCTACTGATGTTTATGACGAGTTAGTGCGCCGGCAGAGCGGCAAAGAAGGTAGCTTGATATCGAATACCTTGAGCACCGACTGACTGGTGTATTTAGTCCCGTTTCTGCCCCTTCGATCTGACTTTCATCCAAAGCGAAATCAAGCACGCCAGAAACTTGCAACACTGCCAACCCCTCGGTTCGAAGATCTTTCTAGTGATGTTTATTTCGAATTGTCACGGCGTTACCCTGAATTCAAAGAAGACGTATGTGATAGATTCATCTTTATAATCGTAATCCTGAGAATGTCCTAAGCCGTCTGGAAATACGTCTTATGATGACTATCCGGCGCCGGGGTTTCCAAGTACTTCCCCTCCACGTGCTCCTTCTACTGGCCGTGTTTCTGGTCGGACGTCTGCTGATAGGCCATCAGATAGTGGTTACGGCGGGAGTGTATCAAGTCGAAGGCCCTCCGAAGATAGACGACGACCTAGCGAGGATATAATGGCCCCAAGTCGGAGAGGTGAAGACATCTATCGAAGGAATGACGATGTTTATGGAGGAAGAACCAGCGAGGACAACTCTTACCCTAGCGCAGCTCCGAGCACCACACGTCGTAAGGCCTCACAAGATACCACTCGCGAATGGGAATACGGTCGACGACCCAGTGGTGCTGTTAGCAGCAGTGGTAACAGCGATACGACTGTCAACCCGAGTACAACAGCTACAAGTGGCGTGATTATACCAAATAAAAGCACAATTGAGGAAGAGTATATTAAGGTTCCATATGGTCGAGAACGGGAGAGTAGTAGTACGACTGTCGATGAGCGTGAAAGAAGTGGGGAAGCTGGTGACGGTGAGTTGGATAGTGCTAGCGATTATCCTATCAGCCCCTCAAGTCCGCCGGCTGGGCTGAATGGGTTGAGTGCGAGGTTGAAAGGTGTAAATGACGGTGTCGATGAACGGGATACCCCAGGGATCATGGGTCGGAGTGGGGATGACTATTACGACAAATTTGGCCGACCTCCTGACACTGTGGCTTTGCGCGCAGCTGGGAAGGTTACAGCTGAAGAACAAGACAAGATGAAGCAAGAGTACGAGCATAGGATTGCAACCATGCAGACACAAATTACGAACCTTCAGCGAGACTTGGGAGATGCAGATGAAAAGGAAAGGAAGTTGAAGGAAGGTGATGCAAAAGTCAAGCAGATGGAGGAAGAACTGGCAAGTCTTAGACGGGTACGTTCTTGTCACGTCTTCCATATCACTTGAGTTTGAAATGAAGTGTTATAAAGCGCGCAGAAGAACAGAGCGCTACAATGCGTACCTTACAGAAAGAACTAGATGAGTTACGTGATACTCGTCAGCGTGAGTTAGAGCGAGCGGCCCATCGTGCTCAGGAAGACGAAGATGAACTCCATCGTCTTCGGGATCGTTGTGAAAAGTTAGAAGAGCATTATCGCGGAGAGGTTGGTGTTTTTCGTGTACATAGATCGAAAAAGCTGAATAGTATGTAGGCTGACCCCGAGATTATCGACCAACTGCGTTCCGATATGGAAGGTCTTTTGACAGAGCTTGGAGACCTTTCTCGACGCAACGACGAACTCATGACAGCAAAAGATTCGGATCTTGTTGTAATACGCGATCTTGACCAGCAACTCAAGGAATACAAACGTAAGTATGAACAAGCAAAGACGGAACTTCGCAATGTCAAAGGTTAGCCCAGCCTTTTTTTTCTGTGTTTTAAGGTAGCCTGACGAAATCATACAGCGACTTCTCAGCTATACGTACAAGCTCCCAAATTCGACCGAACCGATGATCAACTACCTGCGTCACAGGATGGAGGAATACTTGACATACATGTCACCGCCTTCCTGTCTGCTGTAGATGCCCTCCTTACTGCTGGTCGTTCAAACGCACCCACTCGAGTTCTTACGCCCATGAAATCTGTAGTGAACGCTGTCACTGCGATCGTTGATGATGTTCGAGCATATGAGCGCAGGCCGCAACGTGATCGGTCGGATCTCGATACAGAAGTGCTTCGATCATTGCGTGAGCGAGTCGAAGCGACTCTCAGCAACCTCGTTGCTGCCTCAAAAACGCACGCGACTAGCTCGGGTATGTCCCCTGTGAGCCTTCTTGATGCAGCCGCTAGCCACGTGTCTGCAACCGTCACAGAAATCAGCAGAACAATTTGCATTCGTAAGGCCACTAAAGCTGAGCAAGAGCAGTTTTCCCAATCGCCTTATGTTGCTACGACGGCCACCAACGGTTTTACCCCATCGCTACGTTCAGTAGATGAGGCCCGACCCTCACATCAACGCAAAGGCAGTGCAAACTCTACATCAAGTCGGGGGCGGTTCTCAGATGTGTCTTCGGCTTCGCCAACTAATCGGACGGTTGAAACTAGAAGGCGCCCCCCATCTGATAACTCTAGCTCTGAACAAACGAATTCGCCACCACCAATCTTTGACCAGCAGGCAAACTCAGGGGGTGTGTTGAGCGATGATTCTGCACAGGCGGAAGGATCGGAGGATGCCTGGACTGAAGTGAAAGTAGGGATCACCTCAATCAACTCCTTTCTATGCTCATTATGTTTCCATAGCCATACCTGGAAGCCCAGACAGAGTCAATTGTTTATGCGATTCAAAGTGTTTTATCTGGTGTTCGAAGCCCAACACCTCCGCCAACGTTGACGGAAAATTTGACCCAAATCATCACAATTGTTTCAAGTATCGTAGCGGTTTGCAACGACAATCTCCCTCCAGCATCCTCTCGGCAGGGAAGCGACATCCTCCACGAACTCAGTGACCACGCAAACAAGTTAAGCGAGGTTCAGGCATTACCAGAAATTACGAAAGAATCGCGGCAAATTATGGCAAAGTCGAGCTTTGCTATTGCCAATGCTATGAAAAGCCTCACGAAGTTATGAGTCTCTAGTCATGTCCAACCACCTACATACGCCATTACTTATATTTCCTCGTTTATTTCAATGTCGCAATACATCTAGTTTCTTAGGCCATATCACAACATTCGTTCCATAATCTCTTGCTCTTAGTAATATCTTACAAAACTACAAAACTACGTGCATGATGGTGTTCTTGCTGGCCACAATGCGTTCATGATAGAGGGAACTAGGGTATATGAAATTACGTCTATAATCATAAACAATCAACAGTAGACACAAAGAGCGAAAAGCAATGCGCGACAAGGAAACTTGGATAGATGAAACAAAAATATAGAAGTAGGATGATATAGTCATGAAGAATCCAGCAAAACACGCCACATGCCAAAAAGAATGTTGACGAGGAATCCCACCACTAGCCCCATTTGCATTCGCCTCCTGAAAGAGATGTCAAAGGCACGCCTTGAACAGATTATACTTGTGCACTGACGAGAATATCACGTTACTTGGTGGCTCATACTCACTACCGTTACCCCAAAAGATAGCAGGTTTTGGTTTGCGCATAAAAAAGAAAGGAATGAGGGGGAAAAAGAAACCCAAGAGAATGCCTTGCAGCACGGTGAGATGCGAAGGAGACGACTGAGAGAGTGAGGCCGATCCAACGTTGTCGATAGAGTCTATCCACTGTTCTTCCAGGGCGCGTGCATGCTCGTCATCTGTTAAGAACGTGGGTTTAGACTGCGTCTGAATTAACATCAGAAAAAGGACTCACATTCTTCTTCTGTTTCAAATTCAACATCGAGATAATTGGAAGAGGATTGACTATGAAATTGTCGTCGAAAGTTGGCAATATCCGCTTCCGAAAATCCTACTGAAGACAGTCGGTCGAACCCTCGTGCCGGTTGTAATTGTGCAGTCTGAGGTAGAGGCACTGTCAATTAACTGCCTTACAACCGTATAATACTCACCTGTGTTCTATCTTCTTCTGCCTCCCCGGGGTCTAACTTGGGACCCACAGAACAGTGCAACCAGGTTGTTGTTCCTGACGAGGACTGATGTTCGGCAGTTGTGTCATCTTGGATAGCTCGCTTCTGTCTCTCTTCCAGAGACGCGAGCCAGGAATACAAGAATGTTCCTTCAGTCAATAGTCGTCCAGAATGTATGAGCCGAAGGCGCCGATCAAGAAGTTCTGGTCGTTTGTCACGAATCTGTATTTTGGCGGGATGAACGGCCAATAAAGAACAGAATATTCTGGCGTACCTTCTTCTTTACGTCGCGAACAGCATCTTGTTGATTTACAACGACAGTAAGGTCAGGTATTCCCTCCGTGAAACGTATGACAAGGTCCCGAGATTGTTCTAGCGAGAGGTGCGATGTACTGGTAGATTGCTGTGTTTGTTGTAGGTCAAGGGCTTTCTGCTTCCCTTTGGCCTTTTCACTGAGCATTACGACCGTCGAGGACGTCTCTTAAGTACAAAAGCTCTGGGCGAGAGGTAAGCCGCTGGTGTTACACGTGACTATAGACTATGCACATGTGATCATGATCAGTAAGGTACCACTAAGTACAAGTAGTCTATGGCATTGAGGCCCTTAGCGTTGGGAACATTGATCCAAATGCCAAAGATAACAGGTTAGATATCGTAAGCCCTTCAGATGCTAATTGAGAATCTTCTGGAGGGGACGCTGGCTCGAGTTTTTTCGCTTTGGGCTTCCATTTTCCAAAAGAATTATGTCGTTGTGCTGCGGGGATCATTTCCAAAGGTAGTGATGGAACGGACTTCCCAGGCGGACCACTCGAAACGCCCAAATCTTGCACCTCACCAGTATCCGTCAAGACTAGACCGTAAACAAAAACGTCTTTACGATACATCTAAAAGTCGAAGCGATTAGACGATATTAAAGACAAACTTAGCAAGGTCTTACGCGAGAGAGATTTTGAACGTTGTGTACAGTGGCTTTAACATTTTCCTCTACGAGTGCCCGGGAAGCATCTAGGCCGGGCTCTGGTCAGTCATTTTCTAGCTGAGGAACACCAGTCTTACCCTCGATAGCTGCAGCTGCTCCTGCCTTGTCGTGTCCTATTCTCGCGTTACGAAGTTTCTTGATTTCAGATCTGGTTGAAGTGATCATAAAAAACATGAATGATGTGCGCATATCATTTACGCACCGTTTGGACCGAGAGAACAAGTCAGCAACCGGCTGGAGCCATGTTTGCATGAACCTGTCCAGGGGTTGTAATGACATCGCCGTGTGTACACTCTTACACCCAAAATGTCCAAGTACAACTATATGCTGAATGTGCAAGTCGTTCACTGCGTATGATAATGCGGCATTGCTGTAATGAGGAGGTAAGATGAGTCTACACAAAGGAGAACATTGCTAACGAGCCAGGATCCTTTCCCGTGAATTGATTGGCAAGGTTGAGATGTGACATCGTACTACCAGTATTCGTTTGGAAGACAGTATCAGCGCTCAGCCTACGAGTGACATTATTAATGCAACGGCGAAGTTCTCTTCGATGATTTACTGTACCTGTTATCTGAACATCCAATGAACATGACACCAGGGGCTATAATTTAAGGTATCATGGAGAGACGCCTCCTGAAAGAAAATGAGAGGCATACGCTCCGCCAACACAGCAGTCAAGTCAGATCTCTGTTGCCTAAACTGCTCGTTTCCTTTTAACAGTCCCGATATATTGAACGTGTTCGTATTGTTAACGTCAGCGGCCGTGACAACAGGTGCAGCTGCTGAGGCGGTCATGGAGACCTCAACCAGTGAAATGTTCGTCTCTTCAGCGTCAGTGACCGTGGAAGCAGGTGCGGCTGCCGACGTGGCTGTGGAAATTTCAATCGATTGAGCTGTCATTGATGCTAAAACTCTGTAGTCCAGGGGATGGGCAGCTAAGGGTAAAATCAAAAAAACACAGTAGAAGAGGTAGCCGTAGAGCATGCTGATAATCGTAGCGCAGCTATGATAGACTCGTTAGACTAGGCCGATGTAGGCGAACCAGCGCCTGGAGGGAGACCGTAGGGGAGAGAAGGCAAGATTTGATTTACCTTTGAGGCACAATTTATGCAACGGATCACGGGGGTGTGGCGATGCACACAAGGGTCTTGGTTTCAAGTCTCAAGAGGTCTTTACATGACTAGATAGTCTCTACTTTTCCCTCGCCACATTCCTGGTATTAATATGGACTACGCAGCGCTGAGCCCTATGCCGTTCACTACAAATTTCATCGTTGGGTAACGGATACATGAATGGTGCAAATGGGCAGCGACACAAATTTAGTCACAAAGTAGCGGGCATTTGGATGCTTCTTACACAGGGCACCATCAATCGCAAGTCATCTCCGAGAGTAAGATGTACTCACAAACCATCCGCGTCTCTCACGTGAGACAACCGCTAAACAACGCCTGAACGTCTTCCGCTAGCTTTATGTGATCAGGATTCATCATTTCAGGAGTTTGGCCCTTGGAAGACTGAAAGAAATCCGAGTTTACTGGCGGGCCCACATCACTCTGATCCTGGAGTAGCGGTTTGAAGCTCTTCCAAAATTCCGTAAAGTCGAAATCCAAGAGATCATTGTTGAATATATCAAAATCATCATGAACACTCGTCGTCCTTGAGTTGAATTCCTCGAATAGCATGTCACGGTTGGTAAGCTGTCCCAAAGCAGAGTCAATTCCACCCCCAAACGTTGGTGAATTACTCGTGAGGGGAAACAGTGAAAGAAAATCGCTCTCTTTGAGGTACTCTCGATCGCTACCCGAAAGATCAGTCAAGGAACAAGAAGTTTGTGAAAGTTCAGAGTCAGCAGGATGGGGATCTACATCGGACGCTGCGGCTGGTAACTCCATGTCGTCAGACAATGCATCGAATTCGTCATCTTGAGGCGTAGACACAGGGCTAGTGGGAGGGAGAGGGGAAGATGGAGGAAGGCCTTCCCAATGTTGCTTCGTGCGAAATTCGACCTCGCTTGCTTCCGTCTGTGGCGAGTTATCTTTCAAGGACCGCGTTTCGGCGCACATGGTGCCTTCACTACTACCAGTCGGAAGCGCATTAGGAGTCGTATCCAGATCTTCAAGCGCCATACTAAGCTCTTGATTCAACGCTTCCTCGAGATCTTCTTCACTCTCTTCTGCAGACGCGTCATTTCCGTCCTTGGCCGTGGCTGATGCCAATGGCGATTTACCGTGCTTCCTCAGGCCTACGACGGATGCCCCTCGTTGATCAAATCCAAGAGGGCTATGCACCGGACCTGGAAAATTCGACCCTTGGTTTTGTGGGAGTGGAGTGAATAGAGAACTGCCAACCACTCCAGGTGTGAAAAGATTTGAGTGACGGTTTCGTGGCGGAGTGCATGGGGGGAGTGCGCTGCTTGAAGTAGAAGATAGAGGGGAGGGCGGACTGGGAAAAGTAGAGGAAGATATAAAAGCATCTACACGATCTTGTATTACCGAGGACATTGCGAAAACTGGACATTCGCTAGCGACTGTGACGGGCGGCGGACGATGCGCGACCTGCGTCAAATCCGTGGACTTCTGCTGGACGTTCCTACTCGCTCGTCGCGACGGACTAGGACTTCTGAACAAAGGTCTCCTTTGGCCCCTCTCTGCTCGCTTTGTGACCCTCTTTTTGTTTATCTCCTTCTCCTCTCTCTTCCTTTCCTCGGCAAGCTCGAGTGCTCGCTGAGCTTCCTGCGACAATCGAGGTTGAGTGGATGTCTCTGTCCGTGCCCAGGCCGGAACAATATATTTTCGGCGGGGCTGTGGTTGCGTCGAAGTAGACTTGATAGGGGATGACGCTGCGGCTTTGGTATGTTCTGTAGAACCAACAATTGTTATGGGTTGTTCGTGTGAATCATCCTTCTTGGGATTAGTCTTAGCATTCTCATCAATAAGTCTGGGTGGAGAGCTCCAAAATTCGATACCGGTTCGATAGTATGAATTCGTGCCTCTTCTATGTGCTTGGGGACCATCGGAAACTAACCTATGATAGTGCCGTTGCACGGAAGAGTCGGTCCTTTTAGCAGGAGACGAGTAGATAGATCGATGTGTCTCTCGCCGGCCCACCCAGTCCTTTTCCTTAGTAAGTACTTTACTTTTTCCCGTCTCGCGCTCATCCATGAAGTCGCTGAGTGTGCGTTTCCTGCGAACTCCTGTCCCGCTTGTCTCTGGGGTGGGGGCAAAGGCAGCAGTATTTAAGCTCCCGTTAGAACGAACGCTGAGACTTCTGTGTGGGGCAGACTCATGGATAGCTGGTTCGCCAGACGGTTCTGATTCAAGGAGTTTCATATCTCTCTCGTTGCGCCTCCGGAACGCGCCTGGGTTGACATTCTCCTTGTCTAGAAGGACGATCTCATCGTCAGGTGAACGTGTCCTGTTATGGGGGATTGTAGGGAGGGTGTTAGACAAGTTTGGCATTTGTTGAGGATGCGAGACTATAGAGATAAGGCGTCGCAGAGCGTCCACAAGGGCAGGGCTCGACGTTTTCTCTACCGACGCCGACGATCCGGCTGTAGATGTAGAGTCAATAGAGCTGAGGACCGCTAGAAGGGCAGCATTTTGGGCATATGGATCACTGGTTGAAGATGCATGCACGCGGGCCAGGATATCAAGAAGAGAAGCTTCCCGATCTTCTGAGGAAGGCGCCGACTGGGTCGAAGGAGAGGGGATATTAACAGGCTCTTGTGATGAACGTCGCATAGTTGGCTTTAAATGTTGAGGGTTGTGATGAGATGCGTCCCTTGAAAAACTATCAGGCGCCGCAAGGGCTATGTTAGGTGTAACAAAATGCTCGTGAGGTGCTACAAGCACCGAGGCAGACGGTTTAGATTTAATATGATTTGAACGTTCTAGATTTTTGCACTTCGAGCCAGAAGCAATAACGTTCGCTGGCCGGCCTTTCTTCTTGGCAGGCCCTACGTAAACTTCCTCTGAAAGCATGAGTCTATCTGCTTCACTATTCCCAGCGTTTATGGACGATGGCCTGGCAGGTTTTTTTAGCTTGGCTTTGATCCGTTTGTTATGAGAACGCCTTTGGATGGACGCAATTGTTGCGAGGGTAGCATCATCCGCACTGTAATGCGACCGAGGGAGGTATGAAGTAGATGTTGATGCGGAAGAAGTAAGCCCCGAATGATTGGGCATTGTGTGATCAGATTTGTTGGTAGAATTATGCAAAGAGATGGGTTGATCAGCGTTGGGGCGTATGTCTTCATGACGTGATTCTAAGTAGAGGTGTGAGAGCTAGATGACGACTCGGAGGTTTAACTCTACGAACCAAAAGTTATAGGCAGTAAAGAGTTGTGCATTATGGTCATCTAAAATATGAAACGTGTGAAGCGACAGTTGAAGCAGATTGAAGTGACCAACCTGCTGGAGAGCAAAGATGACTTCAAGAGCTTCCTGGCCAGTGCCCAGTTTGATCCGCGTCCCGGTGACCAGAGCACTGTCTTTATAGTCTGCCAATAAAGCGCAAGACATGAGACCCAAACCGACAGCGACCCCACGAGGCTGGTCATAAGAGTCGTTGGATGTTTGTGAGGTCGAAGGCTGGTTTGAAATGTTGACAGGCGCAGGAGCCGAGTTTGACTCAAGCGGGTCAAGGACATAAACAGAGAAGTCGCGTCTAACATCTTGAGTTAGTTCAGGACTTGAACGACAGATAGTATCCAAGCATGTCTTCAATGAAACTGTTCCAAACTGAGGGGCTCCAACGATGGCACTGTCGCCATTATTCAGTGTCGAGGCAATGAGAGAGATTTGAATAGGTGACGGTGAGCGAGCTAGTATGTATTGAGGAGAGCTGTTGATTGTGTAGAGTATTCGCAGAAACAAAGCCCTGCGTTCCATTGGGGGGGGGGGGAGGGGGAGACAGAAACGCGTTAATGTCACACTGTTACTACTCGCGTCCAAGCTTTCCCACGACAAGCAAGCTACGAGGAAGTCGGTCATGTCTACGCTTGTTCAGCAATCCGAGTCGTCTGTACTCGGCAAACGTGCTCGCGACGATTATTCTTTCGTGTTACAGCTAGATAGCGACGCACCTATCGAAGCGAAAAAGCAAAATCCACCAATAATTATCAATGGAAAACTAACACCAGATACCAAGAGACGATACAAATGCACTTATTCTGCTTGCCAAAAATCTTACTCCAAACCCTCACGCCTCGCAGAACACGAGAGATCCCATACAGGACAGGTTGGCACTCTCAAATCCTCCTTGTAAATATCACTAATAGTAACAACTACAGCGGCCGTTTGTTTGCCAAACCTGTAACAAATCGTACCTGCGTGAGACTCACCTTCACGCTCATTCACGTAGTCACCTCCCTGAATCCTCTCGTCCATTTCTCTGTCTAAATGAGGGCTGTGATAAACGTTTTTGGACCACCCAACACCTGCGTGTGCACACCAACTGGCATGACGGAGTTAGACCCTACCAAGTAAGTGCCCATTTATTCACGTTCATGCTAACAACGACCTTCGTATTAGTGCTCTGAAGCCCAGTGTAACGAAACATTCGCAAAAAACACTCAGTTGCGTGCTCATGTATCTACTGTACATTGTGCACCTGGAACAAAACCATATCAATGTGAACATGATGGGTGTACGCGGTCCTTTGGCACTAATCAGCACCTACGAAGCCATATGAAAGTACATGACGGTAAGCAGTCCTTGTGTTAGGGCCCAGAACTTATACCGAACGTCCGACAGAGCTACGCTATACATGTGTACATTACACATGCATTCCAAAGTCAGGAGCTGCTCCCGTCTATTACCCTAACTGGACCTCACTCCGACATCACATCCGCACAGTTCATCCACCAGTATGCACTCACCCATCCTGTGATGATCGTGTTTTCTCTTCTCAGAAGAATCTTCGTGCTCATCAAAAGTTGCACGAGCAACGCGACCTTGAAACTGAGATGGGTGGTGGTATTGGCCCAGTTTCTGAGAGTTCAGACTTTACACAGGTTTTACACAAGGGACGAAGGGGCGGAGAAATCGGCAGAGATTGGAATTGTGATGAGGGTGACTGCGATAAGGATTTCAAATCGGTAATCATGTCGCTTCAACAACTGGCACACTTTATTTACTCGCAACACAGAAAAAGGCTTTATCAATACATAAAAATATTGCTCACCTCGGACGTCGTGATCATATGTGCCCTCACGAAGGCTGTGAACGGGCGTATGGTTACAAACATCTCCTCAACCGACATTTGGCCAAGGTTCACACCATGTCAACTGACGACGAACAATTACATGATGACCACGATTTGGAAGACATTCCCAACTCCGAGCTCCAGCCAAAAGTGAGAGCCATCGCTCACCTTTCCATTGATACCATCACGGGGCAATCTTACACTATACGCATGCAAGCAAATATTGCAAACGCGGTCGCCTTGTCATGTCCCTATCCACATGTGAATAAATTGATGCGCATGATACCAGATAATCAAGGGGCCCCGCCGCTAAACACGGGAACTCCTTGCGACTACGCCTTTAGTCGAGCATACGATTTACGACGTCACTTAAAATCAGTACATGGCTTGGATATAGTCAAAGATAGCGTCGACCAATGGGTCTCGCAGACCAAAGCAGAAAAACGTCACAGCATGTAGGCCATTGCAAATAGCACGGGCGAATCAATTCGCCGTCAAAGTATCATACATATTCTTCAGGATGCCACCCAAATTTATAAAGGAAGGAACAATTAAGGGGTATAAAAGTACCATGTGACATGATACCCCAGATGAATATTAAATTCCCCAATATGTGGCGCGGCGGACAACACAGATCAATGTACAGCTTGGACAGTTACATAGCGCAAAGTTCCTTGAGCTGCTTAATACTCCTCCAGTTCCTATGACAGATTTCTCTTAATTCGTGTTAAAGGACAGATGTGGCCAATGGTCATGCCACCTTATATATTATGTGTTCGCCACGCTGACTTTTTCTCTGCACATGGTTTCAATCTAATCTAATGTCCCCGTGTCTCTTGTTCGACACTGCGTAGGTACGTACCCTTGGAAAAATACATAGCCTTCTGTGGAATATAAATACCCTTGATCCTCTCTATATTCTTGTGACCTTGTCTTTAACATGTACTGGTCTCTCTTGTCTGTAGTCGCGCTCGCCGTTGCCTCCACTGGCGTTTCCGGTCAGACGGCAGACAGTTACTTCTCTGTTGAGCCGTCCATCGCAAAGGCTGGCATATTTGCCAACATAGGCCCAGGTCCCAGATCCCAAGGCGCCAAACCTGGCATCGTAATCGCGTCACCTTCACGCACTGATCCAGACTACGCCTACATGTGGATACGCGACGCTGCGCTCGTCATGAGAGCTTTGATTGATTCGTACGTTCTTGCGAAAACCAAACCTCGAACCTATTGACTGACAAGACGTAATACTTTAGTTATAGCCTTCAACCAGACAACAAATCGCGGTCTGTGATTGATGACTACGTTAAGGAACAAGGAGAGATACAGAAAGTCCCGAACCCATCTGGTGATATAACTACGGGTGGGCTTGGCGAGCCTAAATTTAATGTAGATGGGACTGCTTTCACTGGGAACTGGGGGTAAGCTCTGCCTGACCTATGTATAATTGACGAATAACGCATCTTGCTTCAGACGTCCTCAAAGAGGTATAGTAACTCCAGGTAACCAGTGAAACTCCCAGTTAACAGATTCACGTATTAGATGGTCCCGCCTTACGTGCGACTGCATTGATTGCTTGGGCAAACGTCTTGCGCAACCAGGGCAACTCGTCATATGTCAGTGGGACCCTCTGGCCGATTATCAAGCTCGACCTCGACTATGTTGCTAACAGTTGGAACAAAACCGGGTAGGTGATGCAACCATGTTCAGGTGACCCACCTAATTTTCCAAACAAGCTTTGATCTTTGGGAAGAAGTCAATTCCTCTTCATTCTTTACGACTGCAGTACAACACCGTGCACTTCGTGAAGGCGTGAACCTGGCAAAAATTATCGGAAAAAACGATGTCGTATCTCAATACACCAAACAGGCCGACAACGCACTCTGCTTCCTTCAGGTAAGGTATACCAACTACGTAGACGCTAAACCTCGCTCATACAGTTGCTCCCCAGTCGTACTGGAATCCAGCAGGCTATATGACCGCCAACACGGGAGGTGGCCGCTCAGGAAAAGATGTCAACACCATCCTAGCTAGCATCCACACTTTCGACCCAGCAGCTAGATGTGACGCGGCTACCTTCCAGCCTTGCTCGGACCGCGCATTGTCCAACCTTTTGATCTACGTCAGATCATTCCAATTTTATGGGATCAACAATGGCATCCCTACTAACAAAGGACGAGCGACTGGGCGTTACCCTGAGGACACTTATTACGATGGTAATGTATGTGATCACCGCTGATATGTTACATGACACTCAACCCTTGTACACATAGCCTTGGTATCTTGCGACTCTTGCTGTAGCCGAGCAGCTGTACGATGCACTCATCGTCTGGAAACAACAAGGCTCCATCAGTATCACTGTCCAATCTCTACCCTTCTTTGCAACGCTTTCCCCGGGTGTTGCAATAGGCACCTACACTTCACCATCAGCTACCTTCAATTCCCTTATCACGGCAGTAAAGAACTATGCTGACAGCTTCGTTACTGTCGTAGCCAAATATACACCGCCTGGTGGTGCGCTGGCTGAGCAATATCATAGAAATAGCGGTGCACCGGTGAGCGCTAGTGACTTGACATGGAGCTATGCTTCCGTGATTACAGCCGCTGGTGCTCGGCAAGGAAAGGCCTCAAGCTGGGGCGCAAAAGGACTGACTTCTCCAAGTACATGCCAGAGAGGCGGGAGTACAGTCGTCGTGTCAGTCAATGTTCGGGCGACCACCGTATTAGGAGGTATGATACTTCCCGAACAACAACTGATAGCTGCTTAACGCAAATCGCAGAAAATATTTACATCACTGGTTCTGTTGATGGCTTGGTCAAATGGTCAACTGATCAAGCTCTCCTATTGTCTGCTAATGCTTACCCTATCTGGAAAAGTGAGTAAATTTCAGCTCGCCGCCTATTCCTATGATTGAAGCGCGTTTCACCACTAGTCACTGTTAACCTTCCAGCAAACACCTCAATTCAGTACAAATTCATCCGTAAATTCAATGGCGCTGTGACTTGGGAGTCTGGTTCCAACAGGCAGTTCACAACGCCTAAATCTGGTTCCTTCACATTGAATGACTCATGGAAGTAATTAAAGACTGATGTAATGTAACTATGGAGCAAACGATTTTGGCGTCGTTCCCAAGATTCTATGTGTACTGTATTGGCTAAGCATGTACTCTATCGCCAAAAAGCTTATATTCACCCTGCATCTCTAAAGTAACAGCAAAACGGCTGGAAAACCGACTATTATTACATGCCTCTCGAATTACATTCACTGATATCAAGATGATCTCTTTAACATTCATCCTTAGTTTGGTTCGGCGCTAACTTGCTTCAGAAGCAGAGCGTTTGCTTTGATTTGAGCTTGATTACGTTCGACCTCGTCCTGGACGCGCTCAATAGATTTGAAGTACTTTACGGTCTTCACATGAAGCTCTGCATTGTTCCATCGTTTCGAAAGGTCTCAAAAAATAGATTGGGATAGCGTACCAGACGTTGCATCTTCGTCAACTACGATCAGTGCCCAAGGGTGTGTTTGCAATGCGGAGACAGTCCACTGAAAAAGGAGTGTCGATGAACCAACCTTAACCGCTCCTTGCATTGCATGACATACCAAGTGATTCACACCGTCCTCTTGATAGTTGTGCATTAGAGATATGAATGCGATTTGTAAAGATGGATATTTACGTACCGATCGCTTTACTCAACGCCAGAGCTTTTCTGAGGCCGGTCACAACAACAATGACCTCCCTACTGTCCATGACGGTTGCAACACCAACAGTGAGTGCCATCCTTGGGACGGCGGATATGTCGTTGTTAAAAAAACGTGCATTTGCGAGGATGGTATCGTACGCAAGAGTCTTGATTCGTGTCCTCGATGCAAGAGAGGATCCAGGTTCCTGTTACGAACAAGAGTAGGATCTGGGTGGAACGTAGGAGAGAGAGGAAAACGAAAATGAAACCAACATTGAAGGCAATGTGGCCATCCTCGCCAATACCACCAAGGAAGAGTTCAATACCGCCGTACTGTTTGATTTTAGCTTCGTAGGCGTTACACTCTGCAACAAGATCTGGGGCAGTTCCATTTAGGATGTTGACTTGAGATGGAGGAATATCCACTAGAGTCCGATTGAAGTGTGAGGTGCTAGCGTAGATCTGGATCAAAAAAAACTGACCATGCGAAAAGAACTCGCGGAACATAAAGGTGTGATATGATTCAGGATGCTCACTTGGGATGCCAACATACTCGTCCATGTTGAAGGTTACGACGTGTTTGAACCTGGATCGATGACATTTAGGGAGGCACAATGCGCATGATTTGGGTAACTCGCGAGAGTTTGCCGGCTTTCACAAGCTCAATAAGTGCCTTGTAAGTTGGGATAGGCGATGATCCAGTGGGCAGACCGAGCAAAAATGGACGTTCGGGTGTAGGGGCGAAATCATTGATACTTTTTTATTTATTTCAACAACGATCAGTGCATTGTTACTTGGGTTGAGGGGTACCTACCGTTTGCAGATGTAGTTGGCGATGTAATCGCCAACGGCAGATGGATCCTCGCGAATGATAAGACCTGCAGAGATGAGTATGGCTTTATTGTGGTGATATGAAGAACATACGCATGATAGGTACAAGACGAAGAGAGGATGCAAAGCTCGGAGCGGATCCACCGGATTACCGGAGCGGATAAGCCGCTCCCTCAACTCAAAAAAATCTGGGAGGGCATTGATGCCATTATACTTGGTTCAAAGTAAGGCTTAAAGTTACAAGGAAGCCTCCAACACCGTTTGTTGTACCAAACGAACCAGCCCACTGAGAAACATCTCCTGCATCGATTTACCATAAGCAGTGCTTGGCATATACAGTAAACAATCGGCGGCTTGTTTCCTTTCTCCTGATTTTACTGGTGGCGTGTAGTCGTTTTGCTGCGCATCCGGGATCCATGTTGCGTAGAATGTTCCACCATAGTAAGGTACAATCCGTTGCATGACGCGATTCTGCATATAAACTAAAGGCCCAAGCATAAGATGAGCCATTTCTTGCTTGATACTTATAGTATTGACCTTGGGCGTTGTAATAGAGACTCCAAGGGTCAGTAGGCAAGGTAGTGCTTAGTGGATCTCGAATACGGACAGCCTCAGGTTTACCTGAGATATGACAACGCGGATGAAGGTACCAGCTTCCATGCCAGATGAATACGCTTGGAAAAGTCTGAAGTACGTCAAGTGAGTAAAGGGTGGAGGGTAAGAAGGATTGCAGCGTGGTGTGAAGGGCAGCATTGACAATTTGGATCGAAAAAGAGTGTGCGCCGCCTTCCAGGTAAGCTGTTGAGCTATTGAGGTACAGCTTGTCTGCGAATGACCAGTTTCCTTTGAGACTGCCGCCTTGGTAAGTCCACGCGGGCGCAGGGAGTGGTCCACGGTTAGCAATTATGAAATCTGCACGTCTTGCATGGGCCAGCCAATATGCATTCTTGACCCGAACTTGAGTTTCCGGGTCGACGATTGGGACGGTATATGCGCGATCTCTTGGGTCGGTGGCCGCGTAAAGGGTAGTCGAGAGGACATAACGAAGAACAGATGAGTTTGTTGCACGGAGTTCTTTATCAGGGGGAATTTTGAGGACACGACCATGATTTTTGGTGGTTGCATTCAAACGGCAGACGTGATGAAAAGTGCAAAACTCTGGACCATGACAAGGTAGAGACGTGTTTTGGTGATTTTCGAGTGCATCAAGCCAAAGATTGTGGAGATGATAGGTAGTTTCAGGGCCTATGAAGAGAATATGTTTGGCGACGAGAGCAGAGCAAAGGTCTTGTACTGGGTTGAGCAATGAAGAAAAATTACTGGGGTAAGACCAGTCTTGGGTCTGACTGATGTCGAGGGCGTTATCTAGAACAGCATTTACCTGTGTTCGAATAAGTGAATCTTTTGATTGTTGACTGAGAATGATGATGAGTGTAATAGTAAGAAAGACGATGATCGCTAAAGACCGTCGTCGTCGTTTCATGTTGACCTGTGTTAACCAACCATGCCTCTTCGTGTACCACTCATCGGACGATTATCCGTCCGCGAGTACCTTGCTCTCTTCTTTGGCTTTTCGCTCATCGCAGTAGAGTCTCTCCTCCGTATAGTCGTTCTTCTTCTCCCAACTCCTGTCATACGTTGGTTCTACAGAAGATCACGCTCTCTCTTCCACTCGTTCTCTGGCACCGTTCCTCGTTCCCGCCCGAGAGCAGAGAAATCTGAAGAGGCCAAGTCAGCAGATCGTATCCTCAACGCTCGCGACTTTCTAGACTTGTGTGCAATCTACGGTTATACTCCGGAAGAGCATGTCGTTCTCACCAAGGACGGCTATTTGCTCGGTCTACACCGCCTACCCTCAAATACAGGCGAACATAGATCCAATCCCGGTACAAGTACTGGGAAGCCGGTTGTATACCTTCACCATGGCCTCCTTATGAACAGCGAGATCTGGGTCTGTCTAACGCACCAGCAACGAGTCCTACCCTTCATTCTCGTCGAACAGGGTTATGACGTCTGGCTTGGAAACAACAGGTATCTTCACCTGCTCGTATATATTTTGAGACGCAAATTATCAACCCTTTTGTGATAGAGGCAACAAATATTCCAAGAAATCTATCCATGCGGGTCCGAACTCCACCAAGTTCTGGGACTTCAGGTACAGTGTATGGTTTTCACATACGAACCTTGGTTGCTCACCCCTCATGTATACAGCATTGACGATTTCGCGTGGCACGATATACCCGACTCCATAGAATACATCCTTCAAATCACTAAAGTTCGAAAGCTGAGCTATGTCGGTTTCAGTCAAGGCACAGCTCAAGCATTTGCTGCCCTTAGTATTCATCCTCAGCTCAACGAGAAGATTAACGTCTTCATAGCCCTTGCCCCAGCTCTCAGCCCCGCTGGTCTAGCAGCAAATATTGTCGACGGTCTGATGAAAGCTTCGTACGTAATACACTCACCCCAATTGTCCACTTCACTGATCTTGGCTTAGTCCAACCCTCATGTTCCTCTTCTTTGGACGGAAAGCTATCCTCTCTTCTGCAGCTATGTGGCAATCCATCATATATCCTCCCATCTTTGCCAAGGTCATCGACCGTTCTCTTATGTTCCTCTTCAATTGGCGCAGCCGCAACATCTCGTCCCAGCAGAAGATTGCAGCCTATGCCCACCTTTATTCATTCGCATCCGTCAAGTCTGTTGTACATTGGTTTCAAATCATGCGTAACGGCGCATTCCAAA
Organism: Calocybe gangraenosa; assembly: GCA_018221785.1. NCBI lineage: Eukaryota > Fungi > Basidiomycota > Agaricomycetes > Agaricales > Lyophyllaceae > Calocybe > Calocybe gangraenosa. Next base: position 210,677 of record JABCKK010000004.1, read on the forward strand.
TGTACGATGATGACCTTATCGGGCCTAGCATACGCACCTCCGTCAGCTCCTATCGTCCGGCACGTTTTCCCACGCGCAATATCGTTACGCCAATCGTGCTTATGTACGGCGACAGCGACAGCCTCGTTGATATTGATCATATGTTGACACAACTGCCACCGCACACCGTCGCGCATCGGCTACAAGGGTACGAACATCTCGACGTGCTCTGGGGTAAAGACGTCGACAAGGATGTTATTCCCCATGTACTAGAGCATCTGCGGCACTACAGAGAGGGTACAGAGGTCGTGTTTCCAACCAATATCACTGCTGCGTTGAACGGGACTAGGGGTAAGGGATCAGTAGTGTCAGATTCGGACTATGGCTCTAATATATAGATCTTCAAGTTGTCCTGAATACTTATATCATTACACACATTATTTTACTAGTAATTAACCAAGGCTGCTTCATCGGCACAAATGTGTAAGCGTGAGTAACTGTTGGTAGCCATGTCTACCACTCAAGAACAGCAGGAGAGCGGGCTACTGTCGCTCAGCACTGAAGTTCTGCTCCTCATTCTAGATTTCTTACCAGAGTCATTCCTTCTTGATCTTGCCAAAGTCTCCCGACGCTTGCGCTTCATCTCCATTCCCACCTTTCTCTCTCGCTTTGGGATTAATACAAATCCTGAGCCCACATCTCTTGCTCTCCACAATCGGAACATCGCCGCCCTCCCTGGCCTCTGTGCCTCCTCATCTGTTACCCAGCTCATTTCACTGTCATGTATACTCGATGGTCCTAGTGAATTTCGTTTCACTCGAAGCGTGGCACGCCTCTCACTGTTTGTACACGGGCTTTCCAAGGTCAGCTCTGTAGAACTAGACTTGCGAACCGTTGACGCACGATGGGCGGATGACTTCATCGCTGCCAATGCAACCATGTGGATCCCATTTTTCCAGCGACTGCTCGACGTAATACTTGAACGAGGCTGTTCTTCATTGACCGTCAAGAATGGGTTTTTGACTGCATATCCAGATAGCAATAGAGTGCTGGGTGAGACGCTAGGTGGTTTTGGCGCAAGGCATGTGAAATGGAGACAACGGCACATACCTGCATTTGCTAATCGATTTTCTATGGGACATTCATTGCCCTACGCCCGTCGGGGACCCCCAATTTCAATCGAGCGTACGTCTGCCTCAAACCAATTGACGTCCCTGGATATTAGTTCAAGCGTCATGCTCTCGCCACATCTCTATGAATGGACGTTGAAGATGCTGAATGATTCCAATATCACATCTCTCTCTTTCCACGTATCCGGTTTCTCTTCAGAAGCCTGGGCTCACTTACTCTCGTCGTTGACCATACCAACCTTAAAGAAAATCGTACTAGAAACGATCAGTATCAACTTCCCTGACCTTATCACCTTCCTGTTACGACATCCATCCATCGTTGATTTGAACCTTCATCCTTACTTCACTTGCCTTCACGGACAAAAGGGAGTTCGGACAAAGGAACGCGTATCACCGCGGTTGACCTCACTTGGTGGTAGTCCCAACAATGTCACTGTCTTTCTTGATCACCTCGCTTTACATTCTACACCTCCGTTACAATTACATTCGATCATGCTTACCTTACCAATGCACCAACGGGTCCTTCTCCCGTCTGACATTGAGAAACTTACTCAACGCATTGGAAACATAGCCCATCGCGTTATGCCAATCTCCGTGTCACTGCAATTCTCCATCCCGCATATTGAGACCGTTGCTAAAGCGGCAGCGGCAGCATTGGTGCGCGAGACGTTGAGTGACATACATCCAGCTGTCGCTTTCCGTACTGTTCAAGTTCTGCTGTTCAGCACAGATAGGTTTTTCACGTTTACGCGATGGGTGGCACCTGTGCTCCCAGATTGGCTGGTCAACTTCGTTTCGCTAAGGCGGGTCGAATTTACCAAAGACTGCCTTCCAGAGAAAGCCGACGAACGCAGGGATTTCGTTACGCGGATGAAGCAGACGTGCCCCCACATTCAAACCATGGTTTGCGGTGATGAAATTCAGCATTTTTAATTGCTCACTCAGATTTCTGCACGGCCAAGGTTTCTGCCTGACGCTTTCCAGGGGAAATGTGGAATCGGTTGGCCATTTTACGGAGCCGAGATGGATGGAGTGAGATTATGGGCCGGGTTGTGAATGCAACTCATCCCACTTTCAAGGTTCCAATAATTTTCTTTATTAGCAGACCCTTTGTGATCTTCTCCTTGTATTATTTCGTGATCATGTTTGAAAGCTGTGACCTAACCTGTCGAACGCCTGCTTGTTGGTCTGAAGCTTTCTTGCAACAAGCCCAGCTCGATCGGGCTAATTATAGAAGAAGATGGGTATAGAGCAACAACATTAACTTCTATTATATACGTGTGGAGGGGGTGGTCTCGACAAATATTCAATTCCTCAAGATCTTTTGTCCCCGCTCCTTTGATCTTCGTCGACGTTATAGCTCGCATACTGCTGCTGTGCCTCCAAGCACTTCAACATCTGTTCTTCGTTTCTTCGTTCTCTTCTCCTTCCTTTTGCTCCTCTGTTCTAAACTATCCACTTCAAGCATCTGCTTGTCCTTGTATTTTTTCTTCCTGAGTCGGACTTGATTGCCTTCCCCGTCAATAAGCGGAGCTGTATCCATTCCTGGGTTTGACAATGGACTCGTGGTGCATGATGCAGACGGGAGTCTTGAGAAGCCAATCCCATGACCATGTGATTGTATGCTTGTGAAGTCAGTCACCTGGGACCGATGAGCTCCTATTCCACCTCTCGGAGCGTCATATGAGGTCTTCATTCCGTCGTCATAAGGTGTAAAAAGTGATGTTGTAGACTTCAATGATTTTTCCAGAAGCCTTTCTTTAAAATAGTCGGCTACACTCTTGGCAGAGGTGGTGAGTTTCTCGAGCGAGGTATTATCATTAGTAGGCGTGAGCGTTCCGAGTGACGTATTGGAAGCCGATGGAGTGTCGGATGCAGAGGTTGACGAATCGTGCACAACACCCAGAATCTCAGCCATCGATGCTGACGATTGCGATACCATAGCTTTTGATGCAATGCACCGGACACGATGCCTAAAAAATAGAAATTGATGTGTGTAGCGAAAGAAAGATTCAAGTCATACATACGCCCTGGCTTGTGGTACAAATGGTATGATTTTTTTTTTGGGTATATCATGAGCGGATCCATGGTCAACAACGTTGGCCACAGCTCTTGCAGTGTCTTTGCTCTTCTTCCGCTTCTTCTGGGACTTGTCTTCAGATTCTGGCTGCTTTTCTCGTTTTCTTTTTTTTCTACCGCTGTCTTCAGTTTCACCAGCAAGATCGCGCTCAGACCCTCCATTAGAAATAGATACCTCCTGTTGGTTAGCTTCGCTAAGCCTCTTCAGGACATTCTCGAAGTCTCTGTTTTGTTTCCAGGCGATACCGTCAGGATCCTTTTGTTGTGCTGCGCCGATACCTAGCATATCAAGTTTGTGTGCCACCTTGATATGAGAGGTACGCCCGTCGCCGTTTATCCCAAGACCTTTGGAAGAGTCCCATCCGAACTTTGAAAGGTAATTTGAGCCGAACTTGGCGGCATCTGGACATGAACCGAATGTAAATAGAGCCTTTATAAATGTTTTCTTATGAACAAACCATCTGCCCAAGCTAGATTTCGAGGGTCTGCAGATATACGCTGCTTCACTTTCCTACCTGAAAGCCCCATATTATCTTTTATTAGTCTTATGTAATGAAAGGACTTGAATGTTTGCATGCTTAGTCATGCACAAGGTAATGTGGTACATAATAAGGAGTCGTGATATAGGAAATTGAACATGAGCGGACAAACAAAAAAAGAGGGATCAAGTAGATTAATTTGGATTAAAGGTCAGTGCACCACATCTCTAGCTTCCCTTCAGGTTTGCCTTTCGAGCTTGCACGAGCAGTTTCAACGGCAAGCTCAAAGTCGGACTCGTCTCTGAGAGTAACCATTCCGCCTTCCTCATCCTTGAACTTGAGGCCGAGTCCGTCAATGTTCTTATCGAATTTGGTGGTCACCCTCTCCATGAACTCTTCGAAAGGCATGTCAGGAGTTAGGGTCATCCCTCGAACGTCATCCTGGTAGTGGAGCTGACGAGAACAACTTTTTTAGTAGCTTGGACATCCTGAATAAGCTCGACTCACTTTGACACGAATTTTGACTAATTCAAATGGCGCTTCTTCATAGTCCCCACTGGCGTAGCCCTCTTCTTCCTCTTCATAAGTACTCTGCACATGGCGACCAGTATTACGTCTTGTAACTTTCCGACGTATGGTGCCGCCCCCAAAGGAACTAGGGGCGTAGTTGCTAGTGGGGGCACTTCGTGAACCTGAACGACCCGGAGGATAGTTGGGATTCGCATTTGAACGAGCCCAGGCAGCTACACGATCGGGAGGCGCAGCAGGCCCTCCAGCGGCGCGGATGGGCGGAAGGGGAGCTTGGTTAGGTTCAGCATATGTATCTAGATAGTCGTCATAGAATTCAGTCAAGCGATTCTCAGGATCTTTGCTCTAAGGTCAGTCCCTCGATGACACAGCAAATTTTCTTGTTGCAAACCTTTAGTAGGAGGAGCAGGAGGAGCAGGCGAAGTGGGGCTACCAGCAAGTCGCTTGACACTTAATCCCCGAACAGGAGCGCCCATACCGGCTGACTTCACGTTTATTGTGGTGTTGGATCTAACCGGAGCACTGTCGGGAGGTGGCCGTGCGGAGGACGGTGACAACCCTTGGCCAGCGATGAGCTCACGAGCATTGGCCGGAACATTGAGAGTGGTCTTGGAACGCTCCAAACCAGTTGGACGTGGGCTATCCTCCTTGCCTGAAATAAAGTGGGTAAAGTATTTATGGCGTATAACGTATGCCTACTTGGCGGAGTAGCTGCAGGCGCGGTTGCACTACGGCCGAGGTTCTTGGCAGCGGTATCAAAATCCGGTCGTTCAATATAGATGCCACTAGGCGAGATCCCTTGCGCCAGGCGCGTGGAACCAGTAAAAGTGGTATATGTATCCCCGGCATCACTAGATGCTACCAGTTTCTGAAGAAAGCCATTTAAGCAGCTATGGTAAAAGAAATATCCAGGCTTGTATACAACTCACAGCTTTGCCCATGTAGTCCTTGGCAATGGAGTTCTTTAGCTTCTTTTCGGATGGGCGGTAGAGGACTCCAACAGGCTAAGAGGAGTGAGCTCAAGTTCAAGGAGAGAATAAAGTACTTACAATACTAAAGACAGTGTAGCCTTCACCCTGATCCTGAATCGCATCGTCAATAACATTATGCTCTTCTGTTGCCTTCTCTCGTTTGGCGTCCTCCATGTCTGCCAAACCTTCTTGCATGCGACCGAGATATATTTGTGATAGGCCCTTGTTGAAGAGGACCTCTGCCGAGAACAAACGGAACTTGAGGCCGAGCTGTTCGTAGTTGCTACGGGGGAGTGATGAGTGGGATATTGATCATGAGAGGTGTATGACTGTACATGTCCTGGTTTCCTCTCAGATACAAATAAGCCTCTTCGAAGTCTTTGAGGGCTAATTCATATCGAGTGAGCAGGAAGTTTGAGACTCCACACTGAAAGTATCTGTGAAGATTAGAGGTCAAAGAGAATCAAGCGGGAAAGGGCTAGCAGTGGACTGACGCAACAGCTAGGTACTGATCCAGACCAGTGGCTTCAATGAAACGTTCAACTGCAGCCTCGTGTTCTCCAAGGGTCGCATAGATAAGACCCATGTTAGTCAGGATCTTGGACGAGTCTGCAATCCTCTAAGGGGGTTGATATATCTCAGTGACGAGCTAGGACTTGAAGATATGGAGACGAACTGAGAAAAGATCAAGAGATTTTTCGAAATCTTCTTCATCGTAAGCTTTGAGAGCAGCAGCCCAAGTTTCGAGTTCGGCTTTGAGGGACATGGCCAGCCAAATGAATAAAGAGCGGGGTGAGAAAGTCTATAAGAAACAGGCTGAAAGAAAGAAAAAGAAAGATGAGGGAGTGAAAGAAGGAGACACAGTCTCTGAAACGGCGAGAGGGAGGGGGTGGGAGGGGAGTGGAAGGTGATGGCAAAGTATTATACAAGCAAGTAGCCTCGCGACAGGCTGGCCTTGTCACTCTTGATCTATTGTTGCCAAGGCACAACACGCTCGACACAACAAAAGATCTTATGTAGCTGCGTACTCGGCACTTCATTGTGGGTGCCATCCAGATCACTTTTCAGTCTCAAACTCGCCCCAATGTCCTTCAGCACGTCAAGACGAATGGAGACATCCCTAGACAGACAGAGTCAAAACAAAAATTCAACCGTTGCCATCCAACCAACCCGTCACCACCAGCTGATTTTAATGATGCTGTATGAACTCGGCCAGTTGATATGACCACTCCGCAGCCCAGTGACTGGTAGGTCGGTATGGCTTTAGAAAAGTAGTAATATATGAATGCACCGATATAAGTTACATTGTCCCATGCACAAGAAAACTATGCGCCATCATAAAGTCTAATAACCACTCGGCCTCGACTTGGAGGTGTCATATGCCCGGATCAACTTGGCTTGATCCTGCTTGCCTGCATTTTCAGTTTGACTGAACGCAAAGCCACGGTTTCTTCTCATCCGTTGTGTCGCCCGAACCTTTTTAATCGCCTTCTGGAACCTTCAAGCAATTCAGTCTGAGACACATCAGGTGCGAAAACGAAACGGTACTTACTGTTCTTGTCTCGGTCGATAATCAGGAATGTTGTATTTCTGTAATTCTTGCGCAATATGGTATGAAAGGGGTCGATATGTCCTTCGGTAACTAAAACATATTAAGTTCCAAAGACCTGAAAAAAAAAAAACAAGAACGGACTATTTCCATGCAAAGTCACGGCTAAGACAGAAAATAGGGATGAGCAAGAGTACAAAATAAAATACTCCGTTCGACCACAGGTGTGGAACAATTCCGGCGTATTCCGTCGAAAACCCAATTGCGGGCGCAGCGATGGCGTAGAGCGGCAGGAAGAGCATTGTAAAAATGAAGGATCCAGGAATAGCTAATAGTCCCAAAAATTCAGCCAATTACAATTGGGAGAAGGTAGGAACAGCGATTTTACCGGCAACGGTATACTTCGTCCAGAGGCTGTGACAAGTCCACATCAGATACAATTGATCAGCGACTAGGTTATATCTCACTCTGATATCAAGGCGGCCTTTCCTAGCACAGTAAGCAGTACTGCAAGATACAACGTTGTACCCCAGAACCAATGCCCAGTATCAAGACCATCAGATTGCTTGAGATCGCCCCAAGATAAGATGATAGAAAAACCAAAAAGAACCTAGGAGTGACCAATTCTATTGTAAAAAATGACGTGTTTATATGTAAGAAACGCACAATGCTGTGATACAGAGCGTTGGCAACCCACAACCAGAACGCAGTCTTCGTAAAGAATTCGTTCTTCTGACCTAGCATATACAATTGTGGATACCGGTCCAGAATACGAGCAGAAACGAATTGATCGAATATGCCAATGACAAGGGGTGGTAGAACAGTGAAAACGACGTTATACAGAGACAACGTCCATGACTCGTAGGCAATCTGGCCTGAAAAGTTATTGAAAAACGAGTACTAAACACAATTGTTGAGAGATACCAAAATTAGGCAAAGCGAAAATGAGCACATACCCAGAACTGTGTCATGTATAGGACGATATTCTTGTAAAACGAGTCTTTAAATAAGTGGTCATTCAATTTTCTTTTCGCCGGCGAGAGGTAAATTTTGGACTGACAGAGAATGAGAGTGGATAATCTACGATAGCTCCAGGCGCCGTGAACCAGCAGAAGCTTTTTCAAGAAGCGGAATTGCGAGATTGCGACATCGGCAGATCGTGCAGCTTGGAGACCCTGCGTTGACATTAATTAATATCGGTACCGGATATGGGAGACCGTACCTCGACACCAGAAATACCAACTCCAACATGGGCAGCTTGAATCATGCTAACGTCGTTGGCGCCATCACCAATGGCGAGGAGAATAGCCTTCTGATTTTTTTTGACAAGTTTAACAACAAGTGCTTTCTGCAGAGGGGAAACGCGACCTAGGCAATGCAGGTCAAGCAACGACGCCAATTCTTGGGTTGGGCGATGACCTACAACAGATAACGGCTTTACACATGATGGCTAACTCGAGGAAGATTTTAGATATGTCTTTTTCCAGGGCAAAGCCCAGACTCTTCCCATCTTTATATGGTGAAAAACAAAACAATATGAGCGATATGGAGTCAAGATAAGCTCGTCACTCCTACCAATGATAAGTGCCAAGTCTTCCAGTTCCCCAGAGTTTCTTTGATTCTTAATAGCGTTGAGCCGTTTACTTAAAAAGTCCTCAGTATCGCGCGCGTTATCTTCATTAACGATCACCTGAAAATTGTATCATGAGTTGAACGCGCCTCCAGTTAAATATAACAAACTAGATTCATTGACTCGGATATTAGCCGACACGACATCCCAATGTTGATGGCGGTCTCTTGACGGTCACCCGTCAATACCCAGACCTCATCACAAGTCAGTACTCTAGCTTGCTATCGCGAAAGAAACCATACTTTAATGCCTGCCATTTGCAATGTGTGGATGGTGTCAGGAACTCCGTCCTGTAGCTTGTCCTCAATGGCTGTGGCTCCAAGTAAAAAGAGTTCCTTTTCAATAAGTTCGGCTGCTTGATCAAGCGCATCCCCTCGTCCATTGATGGTTGCAGCCGCTTGGTTATATATGCGTGACCATTGGCGATACTCTTCCTCAGAAATATCACGGTAAGCTAGACACAACGTTCGAAGTCCTTCAGTAGCGTAACTCTACGAAATGTTGAGATATGACCCATTGCTGAACCCTACAAGCTTACCTCGAGATGCGCCAAAGTCTTGTCTGTGTAAGGCTGGTTTTTGCTCAGCCGTTCCAAAATTACCGTGTCCGCACCTTTGGTATAGAGTTTAATTCCTCCATTGGGCATCCGTATGACTGTCGACATCCTTTTACGCGATGAGTTAAACTCGCACACGTTAAGAATTTCGAACTCTTGGGATTGCCCCCCAATATTCACAAACACCGATTTAGGCTTCCGAGTCTATGAATGAATCAAATCGTCAGTAGTCCGTGAGTACAGGAAAGGAACTCCTTACATGAAATTGATAGCCCAATAACTCAGCACCAGCTACCAAGGCTGCCTCGTCAGGACTACTTGCTTGGAAGATTGTTTTCCCATCCCTTTGTTCTGGGATGACGGTATGACAAACTGCCAAAAGAGTCAGAAATTCCTGTAAAACTTCTCGCTCTCGCTCTTCGGTACTATATGTCCCTGAGCCTGATGCCACCTGTACAAACGGGTTAGGGTCATGGTCAAGGAGTGACTTCATTTCAGCAAAAGTCTTCCATCCGTCGCCAGCCTCCGTGTCTCGCTTTGTCTCGTCCACCACATCCGCATAAGCCACACCTGCGATGCTACAGCAGCGAAACTCCATTTCGTTACACGTCAAAGTCCCAGTTTTGTCGCTGAACACATATTCTATTTGGCCCAACTCTTCGACAAGAGATGATGTGCGGCAGAGAGCAGGCGTGTCCGTGCGAGCGTAATACATATCGAGGTCGAAATTGATTAGTTGGGCTTGTTGGAATTTAACAACTTCCATGGTGACGATTAGGGATATGGGAATAAGATTATTGTATAAGATGATAAATGTCAGGATATCTGGGTGAGAGAAAGCACTTGTTAGGCTGCCTAACGTTATTTTGTTTTTGTTTTATGGCGAACCTTCGACAAAACCTTTCGCTGGACTCCGAGTAAATTAATCCTTTGATACAAGATTCAAGCAAGACTTACCCCTGCCGGTGAGAGTTGCAACTTCGAACAGATACCACTGCTGAGATGAGAAAAACCAAGATCGAATGCTGCTACCAATCGTAGAGCCAATGGAAAGGGCCAGAAGTAAGATAAACAAGAACACAATCTGTACGTTAACTTGTCTCTCCACAGCGGTCCGCTTTATAGGAGCAGCACTATAGAAATTTAGACCTCATGGCACCCAAATAGAACACGAACTTACGTTGCATTTCGCATCAGTTTTGTCTCATGCCCCGTAAAAACGGTCAGTCCATACACCCAAGGAGTATTACGAATTTGCGCGCCGCGCAACAACAATTGATCAGGACCTAACGGGACTTGTTTTGGTAAGCCTTCGTTAGTTGTAAGATCTAAAGTCCCTTCGTAAGTGTATAATGAGTTATTGGGCTGCTCAGAGCGTAGGGAACCACGTAAAGTGGTAACAAGAGAGGGTGCCGTAAGGGCTGAGGTATGTGAGGAGGCCTGTTTGATCTTCAAATTTGTTTCCCTGCAGAAACAATGAGAAATCGTCTTCGAAAGTCTAGAGAAAACGTACCCATCCAAATTGGACGTCTCAATGTAACAAAGTCCCTCCGGTTCACTTGAGCTGATAAGTATCATGTCCGCGGGGATGAAATCATCACTCTCTAGGCGAACAACGTCTCCGACTTCGATATCCTTCCACTTCTTGTCAGAAAAAGTGGAATTGGTCGAAAGAACCTTTCCCTTCCTTGCGTTCAGTTCTGAATCAGATTGATGCCGTTTCTGATCGTTTGTCAATAGACGATTGAGCTATGTGCGTCTTGCTACTCACCAAGTCTTCCTGTACCTCCTTAAAAGCTGAGGCAAGAAGAACTACCGCTAACGGCGCAATGGTAGTATACCGGTTGGTGGGAGAAACACCAGGTATTTGTTGTATGCATGCAGTGAAAAGGAAAAATAAATTTGCGTATTTGGAAAACTGTTCTGTTGTCATCCATTAAAGAACTTAGGCCGGTATAAAAGCTCGCAATAGATGGGCATACCAAATAGGAACTTGGGTAAGAAACTGGCAAGATTGTATTTGCTCGTTGAAACAAAGTTAGAACAGAAGTCGGTGTTGGCCGAACTGTTGTTGAGAGCAATAACACGCTCCCCAACCAACACCTTTTCCTTCTGCCACGGCCACTTCCACTTCCGCTTCCATTTCCCAGACTGTTTATGAGGCTTGGGATCTTGTGTTGAAGACATACTATTTGGCTGGAGCTCATCATCATCGAAGTTCCAGCCTTGCGGTACTCCGTCTCCCAAGCTTAGTTTTGAGGGTCCTGAACCAGCAGGGGGGGCTGCCGAGCGGGCTAGTGGTAAGCCACTCTCTTGGGATTCCATTGGTTTCGGCCTGCCAAACGCAGAATCTGGAATGTTGTCGTCATCGTCATCAAAGAACGGGTCTATGATTTGCTGCGGCGAATGGTCCGAGTAACGACCCATTGAAGACGTGGGTGGATAACCATTGAACTCATCATTAGCATGCTGGTAATCTCTAGCGGCTGGGTTTACACTTGACACTAGCCGTCGAAAATCATCAGTCATGGTTGTCGTTGTCGAGAATGTTATTGCCAAGAGAACCTCAGGTGATGTACAATGTCCGTGTTGTGTACTATCAGCACCTGATACAAACAACGCCATCTAAAAAATCGCCAGTCCATGCCACGGACTTGCAGCGATTGCAAAAGTGTTGTCACCAGGATCCTCCTGCTATTGAGTCTCGTAATGAATTTATGTAATTATCACATCCAAGTGTCCGAAATATACGAAGTCCGAGAGAGATTTACAAAAAAAGTTCGGCATAAAGTATCTGGCCCTAGAAGTACTTAAACATGATCAATTTCGTTATGATTATGACCCTTGTGGCCAAAGGCGTTTGGGCTGCTGACATATGGATATGCAGCATCCAGATGCGATGGAGCAAAGACTTGGTCTGTAGCGGGAACTGACGTGTATGAAGGATTCACGGCTGCCTTCATGACTATATTTGATCGGTCTAGCCTCTGTTTAACCAACCGGTTTTTATACGCTGTTACTACGTAGCAAGCATCTGAAAAGAACGCGGACTTGATTCAGGAGAACGACCACGTATATCAAACGGTAGCACTTACACGCTTGGATAAGAACAGGGATTATTGCGGAAACAATGATGGCTGCTTGGGGCACTTTGGCATACTCTTCGCACAAATTGGTAGCACTGCCTCCACTTGTGACTGTGCAGTGGACACCAGAAGTGTCCTTCAGCCGATAATAGCTCACAAGGGCAAAGACTGTGACAGCAATTTGGAACACCAAGGTCACATAAAGCACAAAGATATATGTCTTGATGGCGCCGAGTTTTTTTGCCAAAGCGCCAAAGAACCTTGGAGTTGGTGTATGTTGGTTAGCCTTCTTTCATGCACAACTTTGTTTCACTGGGGAGAAGACCAACCCTATCAGGCTTATGAGCGCACTAGCAGAATAAACTGCTCCAATTAGTGCTATGCTCGCTTTCATCCTGTTGGTGATTTGTGTTTCTGAAATAAATAGATAAATAAATAAATCCGAATCAGCGGGCAGATTGCTTCGTCAGTTTACCGTTGTTCTTTTCAATCAGTAACCACCAGATAGCGCCAGCAGCTGCGCCTATTACAGCAAATTGGATAAAAGCGATGAACAGCACTCCAAAGCGAAGGGGTAAGCAGCAAAGAAATTTGGCTCCCATAACCTAGGCGGAAATAACGATGTGGGTGAGAAGGAAAAGGACACGACTCCATCTTTGTATGTCCGTCCGCAGTCCAGGAGTTGCCAAGATGAAAACGACCTGAGTAGCGGGCCAAATTATGGGGCAGTGCATGTTATCCATTGCTACGCAAAAGTATTCGAGGGCCGAGACGCCCTATTGCTCAGATGGCCTCATCTTACGCTGGTACCTAACATACCAGCATACAAAAGCTTCAATAGAATTATTTGACTAGTCGCTGAGCTTCTCGTGAGATGGCCATGCGTCCTGGACCCTGCAACCAGTGGTGACGGGTATTGAACAAGGCTGTGCGATAACCTGGCGCGCGTTGTTTGCTCGCATTTGCATAGATGGTATCAATACTTGCAAGTCCAGTGCCTTCGCCTTCAGACAGGTCCTTGGCTGATCTTCAAGCTTCAAGCTCTAATATCGCTGTGACCTCTATCCAGACATGCAAAGACATAGTTTCACCGCCCTGAATTCCACATTTTTTGTGGACGCGGAGTATCAGTTCGTCAAGGAGCTCGGTCAGGGGGCGTACGGTTGCGTTGTCGCTGCCACCCATCGCAAGTCGGGCGAAGGATGCGCCATCAAGAAGATAACCAACATCAATACTAAGGCATGTAATACTACCGTTAGATAAAATTTATCATGGCTTTACCGAAATATCCCAGCGCATCCTTACCAAAAGATGCTTGCGTGAAATCAGGTATGCATACTCAAATGATGACTTCTGTATCCGCTGTACATTCGTCCACTTAGGCTACTTCATCATTTCCGTGGACACAAGAATGTTCGTGATCAATTAGTGTACCGTAATTACGCTAACCGCCTGTAGATTACATGCCTATACGACATGGACATCGTTTTCCAGCAAAACGGAAATTTTGACGAGGTTTACCTCTACGTAAGTAATGATCAAGGCTTAGAGATGTAAGCTAACGATGTCATACCTTTAGGAAGAGCTCATGGAAGCGGATCTGCATGCGATCGTGAATTCCGCCCCTTGAGATATGTTACGATATTATTGATATATTTATACTAGATACGGTCTAGGCAACCCTTGACTGACGCTCATTTCCAATCTTTCTTGTACCAAACACTTTGCGGTCTGAAGTACATACACTCTGCGAACGTTCTTCACCGCGATCTCAAGCCAGGAAACCTTCTCGTTAACGCCGATTGCGATCTCAAGATTTGTGATTTTGGACTAGCCAGAGGCTACACCCCAGGTGGAGGGACATCTCGTGCTGCTGGAAATCAGGGATTCATGACTGAATATGTTGCTACTCGATGGTACAGGGCTCCTGAAATTATGCTTAGCTTTGGTAACTATGTAAGTAACATGTTTACAAAATGCTCAGTCTCTGATTTATGGCCGGACAGACTACAGCCATCGATGTTTGGTCAGTAGGCTGTATTTTAGCTGAGTTACTTGGCGGGAAGCCCATCTTCAAAGGGCGAGAGTGAGCGGTCAATAATATCCTAAATTGTACAAATGTTGACTGCTCATCAGCTATGTTGATCAGCTCAATCAGGTCCTCCATTATCTCGGAACACCTTCAGAAGACACGTTGCGTCGGGTTGGTTCCCCCCGTGTAGGCGTAACAATATTCTACGAAATTCTCTCTGACGCCATCTCTATCAGGCTCAAGATTACATCAGATCGCTACCAATCAAACCAAGGGTCCCGTTCTCGACCTTATTTCCCTACGCAAACCCACTAGCGACGGACCTACTGTCACAAATGCTGTGTTTCGATCCAGCTAAAAGAATTAGCTGTGAACAGGCCCTGAACCATCCATACTTCCAGGTCTGGCATGACCCAGCTGACGAGCCCGTGTGTGAATCTGTGCGTTGACACGATCATGAGATAGCCCTGAGACTGATTAAAACCCTTTATCGGTTTCCCAGAAATTTGATTTTGGCTTTGAAGAGGAGGACAGCATTGAGGGCATGAAAAAGCTCATCGTGGAAGAAGTTAATACATTCCGTGCCGAGGTTCGTGCTCAGGCACGAGCGTCTGGGCAGATTCGCCGCCAGGAAAGGTACACTCATGCTTCAACTCTTTCAATCACAAACACTTAACTCCTTTTTAAAGCCTCCCAATCCCAACTCGTGAGGAGATCCTTAGTTCTCCCGTTCAAGAACACGGACCAATGCATGGAGCTACGTCTTCATTTACGGCGCCTTCGGGCGTCGCACGCCCCCCGAGCCCTGTAATAGATAACCCGAGCGCGGACCTCGAGCGAGAACTAGCTGGGACTCATCTTGGCGGAGGTATGAGGGTGTAACATACTAATCGAGCTTGAAGGAAAGTCAAATACTTGTAGGATTATTTTTGTGGATCATCTGAAGATTTACAGCCAATACATTACCCATTGTGCTACTGTTTGAGCGCCCCTGAGTTGATTTACAAGAAATTTGTGTGATAAACCTGGCTCATATACTACAGCTTCTCTAGATAACCTACAATACTTCTTCATTTATTCTACAATTAAACCACGCTTTTAACCCCTTCGATGAACGACCGCACTTTGTTGAGATCCTTCGTCTGACCATCATCAGTTTCAACTCCTCCACTTACATCCACCGCCCATGGGTGAACCCTACTAATTGCCGCAGAAACATTGGATGGCGTCAGGCCACCGGCAAGGATGACGGGTAGAGGGTACTGATGGGCGCCAGCTATCTCCCCAGCGTCTACAACGCTTTTTGCCAAGTCCCAGTCCACTACTTCCCCAGAGCCACCGCTAACACCATCACTGCGCAGACTGTCCAGTAGGATGAATTGCTGCGCGCCAGGCCTTGTAATACCATCGACGCCCGTCCCGTTACCAACATGAAATGCACGGATGACAGGAACTGGTATGTGATGCGCCCAGTCGACGGGCTCGGAACCGTGGAGCTGAACTATGTCAAGCTGGGCATAAGATACGGCGTGTAAAACGGTTGAGATGGAGGCATTTTGAAACACGCCTACTAGCAGAGGCCGCGAGGTCGACGCAGACAAGCGGGAGGCGTGTGTAGTGAACCATGGGGTATTCTCATCATCGGGGAACGGTTGAGAGGATGCGGTCGAGCTGCGTAAGGACCTGATGGCCGCTGAGATTTCTTTTGCAGTTTCTAGACTGATATGCCGCTTTGAAGACTCCACGAACATCAACCCAAGCATATCGGCACCTGCTTCAGCGACCGCCAGCGCCTCGTCTTTAGACCGGATACCACATATTTTCACCAATGGTGGGGTTGTTTGCCATTTTTGCTTCGCGGACGAAGGGCTAGGTACTGATAACAAGTGGCGGATAAATGTTGAAGGGTCGGCAGCACGCATGAGACTTTCACCGATTAGGACGGCGTGGACACCCTGTGCAGCGTATCGCTGGACATCTTCTGGGGTATTGATACCACTCAGAGCACATAAAACCACACCCTTCCCTTTAACCATCTCACTTAGTTTGCTTGTCGTCCCCATATCCACCTCGAAATCGTGCAGATTCCTGTTATTGATTCCGATGACCTTGGCGGGCAGAGAGAGTGCTACTTGCATTTCCCTCGCGTTATTCACTTCAACCAGGGGTTCCATTCCAAGCTCTAGACTATATTTGTAAAGGTCCCGTAGAAGGGCCTCGGGGAGCATGCCTACGATGAGTAGGATAGTATCAGCTCCCCAGATCCGGGATTCCAAAATCTGATATCGGCTCAATATGAAGTCCTTTCGAAGGATAGCCGGCCTGTTGGGAAGATTTGCAACGCTTTGGCGGACGTGAAGCATGTCCTGTAACGAGCCCTTGAACCACTTGGGTTCTGTCAAAACGGATATGGCTTGTGCGCCAGCGAGAGCATACGTCAGAGCCTGTTCAGGAGCGGATGTCGATAATGCGATGGGGCCTTTTGAGGGGGATGCTCGTTTGATCTCGGCAAGTAATGCCGGTCGGGTAGCTGATGTCTGTTGCTTGAGGCGTGAAACGAAGGGAATGAGTGAAGGGGCAATGTTGAGTTTCAAAAGCGCTTCTAGGTCGGCGAATGTTGTCCCAGATGTAGACTGAGCCACAGAAACGTCCGCTTGGCGCTGAGCATATATCTTCTCCAGAATTGAAGGTACTTTGGCGGCAATTTCTGCGTTCGAGGCAACTTCCTTCGGTAGAGCCTCGATGCGGAAAGGCGGTAGGGTATTATCAAGGACTCCAGAAAGAGGATTCTCCTTCCACGTCCCACCCCGGAGAGAAAGGAAGTTCCGCATGAGGGCATCTCCACCATCGCTGAGGATGCTCTCAGGATGATACTGAACTGCTTCCAGGGTGTATTCGCGATGACGGACTCCCATTATAACTCCTGACTCCTCAGAAATTGATGTAACGGTAAGGTCGGGAGGCAAGGTTGTGAGGGCCGCACTCAGAGAATGATAGCGTGTAGAGAGAATTCCTTGAGGAATACCTTTGAAGCATCCTCGGTCGTCGTGGCGTATTCGACTGACTTTGCCATGCATAATTTCTCCTGCATATCTAAACCGGTGAATAAGTATTTCGAACTCCATGGCTCAAGCATCGCTCGGGATATTTGATGTTCAAATATAGATGAGAGCATGCTGAGATTGAATGGCCACACACCCGATAGTTCCCCCATACAAATCAACAACACATTCCAGTCCCATACAGACCCCCATGACAGGGACCTTGCCTTGAAAGTATTCTATGGCGGCTCTGGAAACACCTGAGTCGGTTTGTGGATGGCCAGGACCCGGAGAAATGATCAAAGAATTGATTTTGAGCAGAGGGAACGCTTCAGGTGTGATGGCGTCGTTCCTGATGACGGTGACGTCTGCGCCAATGAGAGATAGCTGTTGATACAGATTCCAAGTGAAGGAATCAAAGTTGTCGATCATCAACACATCGAGCTGGCCAGAGAGAACTGGGGGGAGTTGTACTGGAGGAGGCATGCTGTAGAATTTGTGCGAGAGCAAAGGAGTCTATGTGGATGAAGCAGCTCTTATATGGCGATGTTGGCAGGATACACGAGGATGTGACTAGATAGTGAAGAACTTGCTGGGTATCATCCGATCATGCCGATAATTACTCAACGTTGACCAAGCGCTGCCAATGGCTAAACGTACATGATGCAGAGTAGAACCCAAGGTAATTCGCCTGAAAAAAATTACAATGCTTGGTCGGAGTCGAAGGGGAAGGAGTAACAGGCTTATCGAGACAGATTTACGTATATTTACAGATTGTAGGGGCTTACGCGCAACTACGAGTAGCTACCCCCTCAGCTTATCCGGAAGATGGAGAATCTTGATGCCCCAAAAGGTAGGATACCGTAGCAAACGACGCCCACGGAACAAATTCTGGATCATCGCACACATATAAGTATGACTGGATTTAAGAAATCGGCGAAGGAAAGTGGCATACGCGGTGTCATGTGGCCACTGAAAAAGAACTCGACATCTAACACATCGTTTAGCGGATTAAAGAGCGAGGTAAAGTCCGACTCAAGGCGTACAGGTCAGCTTGCGTTCAGTATGCGTGTTTCCATACACTCCCATGTTCTTGACGATGAAGTTCTCGGACTCTATCGGTGTCTGGAAACCTTGAGCGCCGCCCCAGGTCATGTTCCTAAACGAGAAGAGACTCTCAGTTCCCCTAACCTGGCTGATAACAATCTTTACATACTGTATGGCGATACGAGTACCCTCGGCAACGAGGATAAAGTCCTATCATGCATCATAAATATCGGCCTCAGGACTTCGGTAGACATATATTCTCACCGCCAGACCATGAACGATCACGGTCCTTACCGACTTATCAATCACGTTCGGAAGGACACTGAGGGTAGACGGAATCGACTGATCGTTACCCGGACGGCCTGTTGTAGGATTGACATATACAGCACCATCTGAGCAAGAGCTCCACCGTATATGAGGCGCATGGATAGCATCTTGCACCTTGAAAATCATGTTAAACGAGATGCTGACATGCTTTTACTTGGCACAAGCCTAACTCACATCAGTGCTGTTACAGTTGGTAAGATTGGCATTCAACAAGCAGGAAATTGGCTCACCGATTGAAGTAGATAAACTCCTGGGTTGAGCGGGGGAATCCAAGGACACTCCCTAGTAACGCCACACTAAGACGACGTCGCCACCATGCTTTTTTGATCAGACCTACATAAATTGGGCCAAGTATCTGAAACGCTAGATACACTGGTCGATGCAAGATAATCAGAAGATTACGAGGACAGCTTACCGGTATACATCAAATGCAGGATTTAGTCTAGAACAGGCTAAGAAACATCATAAACCAAAAACGAATGACCGTACACGTTGATAGCACGTTGTATAGGACTGTGTATTCGGCAACTAGGTATCACCGAAAATGTTCCATTCGTTGCCACAGGAAGAGGGAGCTGTCCTTTCGGCGGATAGGTAACGAACTTGTCCAGATAATCGGTATATCCACAGTTATCAGATATGGTTTGAAGTGTCGACCAAAACGAACTATTGAATGGGAAGAGGTTTTTATTGGCCTGAAGCACCATTTACTCATGAACTGGTGCAACACAATGGAGTTTGATTACCTGGGCAAAGCGAAGCGAGGGAATTTCTTGTTGCACGACGCCATAGGATAGGGAAGGATCAGCAATCCATATGCCCTTTAATGCGAGATCCAAGCCGGGATGTTCATAGATCCAGTTAGCGATGTAAGGAACGTCTATGAATATGAAGTAATATACCCGCATCCTGCTAACAACCGAAACTTACAGAATCCTGCGTACTAACGTCACTAATTAGATGAGTCTCAAACTGAATTTATGCCTTGCTTACACTCTCTCCGGTTAGATAGAGATTGTTCCCTTTGAGTTCGTGGAAGACCTCTAAAAACTGCTCCAAAAACCCTGTCAATTGAGCTGCCAATTGATCGTCGTTCGAGATGTTTGGCGTTCCCTGACTGAATCCGGTCTGTGTATGATATAAGTGAGATAGTAGTAGCAATAAACAAATAAAAGGCGTACCCCAACTGGCTGCTCGACCCAGAGAACATGGGATAAGTTTGTCCACGACCATGGGTTTCTTCAGTGATCGGGTTGTTGGTCATTTCAATTCGCACTTCAAACTGGTGATCTACTCACGGCGTAGGCTCGGCCTGGCCCCATGACCAAGCTGTAAGGGGCAGGTGATCCCGACTAAAACATGTGGGTATGTAACTAAGTACACGTACAGATAGGACCATTCTCTTGTAAGAATCCTTCGAGCGAGGAGCAACCTGGACCACCTTTATCAAGAACATTCAAATCAGCCTATATACTCGATTACACAAGAAAGTTTAGCGCATCATACCGTTCGTCCAAAACATCAGATCTTTGGTATTAGAGGCGTTGTTGGTAGGCCAAAACCTAGTGTGGAAGTTCAAGTACAATCTCACCCAATTCACAGGTGTTCCACTTACCAGAAGAAAAGCTTCCTAGTCTCATTCGGATCACCAGAGATAGGCATTAAACCAGCCCAGGAAGGACCAGCATCGAAGTTCACTATGAGAGCACAAAGTTGAGCAAATGAATCAATATTTGATGATCCGGTTTGCCTTCAGGAATTTTTGTTCCATCGACGAAAAACTTCTTGGCGGCAGGATTGGAAAAAGTAATGGTTGGTGGTGGGGATGGCTTTTTTGCGTCTGGAATGGGTCCTAAGAATTCATGCATTCTTTGCAGGTGTTCACGTTGTATGGCTATAGAATCTTCCATGCCTTCCATAGCACTCCCGAGTGCGACAGCATCACGGAAGGCTGCGAGGAACACAAGGACAAGCGTTAGAAAGACTTTGGATGGCATGTCTTTGGGTGTTCACTTAGATCGATTCGGCGGCAGGATTGGTTAATTTTATATGCAACCTCGTCCGTTTTTTTAGAACTAGAGACGCGAGGTCAATCCATTGGAAGTCAAGAACTCCTCAAGGACCATGTGGATGATTGATAACTCCAACATAGTTCAAACGTCTGTATAACCTGGTTTCCCCCCTCATGGAATACGGGGTAGTGAACATAGTCTGCCAGAGCGGTTGGAAGTTTCTACACGAAAGATTAAATTATGTGCGGTCAACGTACTAGTAGGACGCTCGTAATTTATGATATAAGAATAGCTGCCTTCGAGATACATGTGGAAAGACGAGTGGAGTTCACGAACCAAGTTTCTAATTCCCAGGTGAGATACTAAAGTTAGCAGATTGTAAAGTATCCTGACCAACATACAGGTCGTTGTGTGGGAGCCTCAACGCTATCTTCTCGTAGAAGGTCCGAAGAGCTGTTAAGTAGGATCTGTCTCGACAAATATGTAATCTTAGCCTGCTGATTACCGATTACCTGCTGATTGACGAGAACACAGATAGCACCGTGAGAGCTCAATATCAATATTGATGTGCTCCTGATTTGGAAGTGTCGCTGCATCTGCTATCTGCTGACCTTGACTTTATACCTCGACCGGTACATCTCAAGCATGTCGCCACCTAATGGTAATCAGACATGCCTTCGGGAGAGAGCAGAGGATGGGCCTCCGTTGTTCCAGCACGGAAACTTGGTTCTTCAGGGTAAATCTTACCACCTAGAGTTGCGTCAGTCGATTTAATTATGACCTTCCAATACAGTATACCACGTAAGGGCTAAAGTTATGCGACTGCATCATATGGTTCTACTTTTGAGACTCTAGATCGGATGGCTTATTACTGGACTTTTTGCCTTTATAGCGACGGTCGTATCCTTCTGGTTGGTGAACAAACACCTTCAATGGTATACAAACGTAAGTCCCAAGTGATCTTTTTAACGGTGATCACCAGTTTTCATCAAGCACTCTTAGAAACGGGAACAGCGATGTTCGTATATAACAATTTCGAAGACAATTCTCTGACTATCTGTTCGACCTTAGATATTGTCCGGCTCCTTTTTATGGTTCCTATATATGCTCTAGTCAGCTTTGCATCTTTCGTTTTCTGGGTAATATTGTCACTATCTGCCTTTATCGTACTGATTATGAGTTAAGAACCATTCAACAGTTTTGATCCTCGTCCGGGATGGCTACGAATCGACAGTCTTGACATCCTTCTTTTACCTCCTGCTCATGTATATCTCACATGACATTGAAGAACAAAAGGCTATCTTTCGCAGTGCTGGGCTATCTTGTCAAGCGGATCTAGAGGCGAAAAAGAAAGGGGAGCAATTGAAGAGATGGGTTTTTCCGCTTGGTTTTATCAAGTGGAAACCACAGGTGTGCAATCTCGATTCGTAGCTGATGCTTGGATTCTCACCGTCGCACCACCAAGGATGGTCTCTTTTTTCTCCAGCTGATGAAATGGGGCGTCCTTCAATACTGTGTGATCCGCCCGACGTAAAGCGTTCCGCCTACTTTACTGGTATATACTTATACTTATACTACCTTCGCAGAACAACGCTCGCTGCGGTCATTTTAGATTATATGGGGCTCTACTGCGAAGAATCTTGGGGTCTTGGATGGGGCCACATCTATGTAAGTGAAGCTTACAATTGGAAGATTCACCCTTTAATGCGGCGGCTCAGATCACTATCATTGTCTCATTGTCTGTCACTATTGCTATGTATTGCTTGATACAACTTTACGTCCCTGTCTCTAAGAACTTAGCCCCTCATCGACCCTTGTTGAAGTTATTTGCCATTAAAGCAGTTGGTCAGTTGTATTATACATATCACGGTCTGCACTTCTGAAATATCAATTTGTAGTCTTTCTCACGTTCTGGCAAGCAACTTTCCTTTCTGTTCTTAGTATGTTTGGTGTAGTGAAAGATGTGCGTAACGTAGTTGCGGAGCTGTTGCTTTTTCTTATGACAATATTCTAGGCGAAGTACATGACAGCTGCTGATATCAATATTGGCATAGGGGCGATTCTAGAGACCGTTGAGATGACGTGGGTGATAAGCGCTCATATAACACTGGCCTAATACTTGTTTGATTCAGACTCTTCGCGTTTCTTCATATCCGTGCCTTTACATACAAGCCTTATCGACCTATCCATTCCTCGGAATCCACTGAACTAGAACCCGAGCGCACACCTCGCCTACGATCTCTTGGCCATGCCATGGACTTTCGCGAGACTTTTCGTGAGATATGGGTCGGTTGGATCTACATCTGGGATAAAATGTGCGGGAGAGAGCCTACACCCGACGTAGGTGCTAGAAGAGTGGCCTATTATGAGGAAGCATTTGGAAGACCTAGACCTACACGCTCCGACGGAGCCGGCGGAAATATTACAGAAGAAAAACCTGAACCGACACTGCCACAGATAGAGATTGAAGTCGAAGAACACGTCGACATAGATATTGAAGGTGAAAGGCAGTGGTTAGGCGGTTTTTTCAGGAGGGAAAGAAGTGACAGCCTGACCGTCCAAATCGAAAAAGAGTTAGAAAAACGCGGTTACTCCACTGGTAGGTAAGGTTTCGGCGAAAACTAGCAGGAGTGCTGAATTTCCACTCTCAGACATCCTTGAGCGAGGCCACGTTGTTCCACCACCTAAAATAAAGTCTGGTCCAAACGCAAGGAGACGGTCTTCCTGGTGGCGTCGAATGTACAATCGGTTCTCTGAACACAGCACGGCGCCTAAAGACGAGCAAGTTCAGAGTTTATTAGTCCAGAGAACAAAGCGGCAGTCTCAGCAGCCCTCGGGAAGTAACAGATATGTTGATGGAGAGCACTCTGATCATTATGACGATACCAATGATCCAGTATCTCCAGCCGTTATGTACAGTGGGAGCCGAAATCTACATCCACTGGAGCACGAGGATGTGCTGCCACCTCTACCTATCATCAAGAATCCTCAAACCCCGGAATCTTCAGATGTTGACAGTCCTCACGGACGTATGTTTCTTCCAAACATGACATGGAAAAGGGATGATGAGGCGACCTGGCAAAATCTCGACTCACCTACGTCTGGATCCACACACAATGTCACTCAGCAGCGACTTCGCCAATGTGCAGAATTTGGTGCTCCTGCCGAAAAGGTTCCTCGCACACAATACAAGCATAGAAACGCACCCGGAACCTCGGCTAACAAAGTATCTGACCTCGTCGTTGACTCGCCTTCAGAGTCACGCCATACATTACATCGTCGGGAGTTTGCACATCACCAAGAAACGATTTGTTCATCGTCTTTACTTAACGGCGCACGGCGCCTTGATGCTCAGGCTGCTCCTATGGACACTCATTCCACGGGTTTCATTCCTACAAGATCCTCAAAATCGCGCTTCTTCGATGATGCACGTTACTCTTCTCACCTGATCGTACCTAATCCGACTGACCGAGGCGACCGTCGTGGCGCTTCCGGTGCCATACGCTAAACTGCTAAGGCCTCCTTATAGTCAAGTGTACGCCTCTGTTGATATGCTCGATATATCCAACCTGCGTCGCCTCCCCTGGCGAAATCAGATGTCACATCATAAACAACCTTTCAAACGTTATAACGACTCGCCTACGCCCAGAACATCGCAGGCCTCCTTCATGATTTTCACGATCTCCTATTCCACTCACGATGACGTTGGTCTAGATAAATATTGCATAACCGTATTGACACCCATCACATTGTCTGCTTTGGTTCGACTACTTATACCTATCCTTAACTCGCTGTAACACGATATTTACCCCCAGTCATGCAACAATACCACCAGTCTTCATGTTCCAGCCTAGTGCATCATAAGTCCACCCAAAGACAGTTCCGTCAGGTGCGTGGTATTTCAGAAGCGATTTATGCATCCCCGGTTGGATATGGATGGCATCAATAGCCTTCATGTCCTCCGCTGAGAGCTTCACCGCCTACGCACGATAAGCCATAAGCATTTCGAAGAGTACAGAGACCAACGCGCCTTCAAATTGGCGGCCATCCTTTTCTCGTTCACGCTCTTCGGAACTATCACGGTGCCTCTTTGCAACCCCCAGCTAAGAACTACTTGGGCTGGCGATACCAATTGCCTTTCTGCAATCGCCTTGATCGTAGGCTCCGAGAAGAATGCCGTAGATCGTCCTATATGTAAACATCAACTAACCATTTCTAGCGCTCTCACAAGATCAATACCAACTGACCTAGTGGCGAGTATGCAGTAAGCAATATTCCTTTACTTTCGCAAAATTTCTTGAGGTCATTCTGTGGTAGGCAAGGATGCAATTCAACCTGGTTCGTCGCGGGAATGATCCTACAGTGAGGCAGCAGCTCCGTAAGGGTTTTGATGGAAAAGTTAGAGACACCTATAGCTTTGACTTTGCCTGGAAATCGTGACTATAGATTGTCGGACTTGGGGAACAACGTTATCACAAACCCGTCATAAGGAGTTTTTCCATCTCCTTCCATGCGTAAATGAAGTCCGGTTGTTCGCCCGGTTTTAAATATGTCCTTGTGCCAGAACCTAAAGCGTCATCAGCGCTAGGCATCACAATCAAAATAATTGGGCTTGAGATACCATCTGCAACTGCGTGTTGGGGCCAGTGCATAAGATAAAGATCAACATAATCGCAATCGAGTTCTTGCAGTGATTCTTCGAACGACTGGCGCACATCTTCCCAATCATCCCTACGCCCATTCAGCTCTATCTAACCGTTCTTAAAAGTATGTCTCTCTACTGACGGGAGCTTGGTAGTGATAAATACTTCATTTCTGGGGATGCCAGAGGCGCGGATAGCCTCCCCAACTTGCTTTTCATTCGCTGCTTATATGAGCATATATCAATAAAGCGGTAAAGAATAGGTTTCACCGTATCTAGAAGCCTAGTTGGACGCTAGATGCACACATGATCTCACAAGAACGATACTTCATTACATACTGTGTCGAAATGTCGGTATCCATTCTATCACTCTACTGAGTGGTGTGCCAGGAAATGATGATGAGACGGTTACTGACTTTCAACGCCTTCGAACACATATCATAAACATCCTGTCCACCGCCTGGTGATCCCATCCAACACCTGGGGGAATGGTAATTCGCTTTCCACAGAAGTGAGATGAACGCACCCTAAACCGATGGCAGGAATCTTGACACCATTGTTGAGTACGAAATTTTGAACCTGATCAGACATATTATCGTGCAAGTACTTGCAGAAGAGGTGAACTACCTACTACCATATTATATATATCGGCCCTTTCGGCCCGCACGCCAACCCCCCCAATTGTACACGAGAACAAGAGCGCAGCGACTGCGGTATCATATATGATGGCCAAACCAGTTTTCACTAGGACTCCTGTACTGAAGATAACCCCAATTGCCCTTTCTCCAAATGCATAACATAGCCGCCGATAGATTCCGATTCCATATTATTCATGGCATACTCTGCGTGAACAATCTTACGTGCGTTAATTTTGTTGAGGACCATCTTCGTCTCTAGGATATCCCCCAAGTCTGAAAAAGATGGGTCATGGCTGTAACTAGCGTCCAATGGCGAGTTGGCACTCTCAAGATTCACTTGGACCACATTCTCCACCATTACAGGATCCATGAATGGCGCAGTGACATCTAAAAGTTCCTTTCCAAATTTGAGGGACTGGCAGAGATGTTCATGCTGTTCCGGTGAGGTAGGATTAAATAAATTTACGCAGAAGTCCAGAGACTTTTGGAGTTCGCTTTCCGAAAGTCGCTTTCCCATATCTGATGCGCCTTGTATAACTAGTCCTGGTTGTGGAAAGGAACTCCTAGTCGAATATGGACGAGACTTACCTGGGCGAAGAAACGAAAAGGCACGGTCATAATTGTCTTCGTCGACATCGGATAAAACGTCAACATTCTGGGCGCGTATCTGCTTATATGCGCTTAATACAACAAGCTGAAACCTTGTTGAGAGGTCAGAAAAGGCCGTTTGAAGAATTGCCAACAAACCTCGTGTAGCTAATAGATACCCGCCTGGTATGCCAATTTGCTGCAACCGACTCCGTACAATCACCTCTAATCGACGCACAGATGGTAGCAGAAGCGGATAGCGCGGATGTAAGTGCAAGATGTACTCCGCTGGAAAAGAATGGGTCTATGAAAGCTATCGTTAAACTGCGTGTTAGTTGATGTTCTTATATTGAAACAAAAAAGAAAGGGAAGACGAACCGCCCGCGTCTCCAATGATCCGATAGTTACTCCCAGCGTATGATGATGCAGAGTAGCTAAAGTCACTCGCACTCTTCACACTTCCATCGACAAATTTAGCGTTCAATGTAATGAGCTTTACGACTCCTGGGGCCAGTGCAAGATTTGAGAGATAATGAGCAGTCGTGCCAGAGTTTGTAGGGCTGGAAGGGTTGACATCAACAAAAGGGGAAGGAGACGGGGGATGTTTTCGTCTCTTGTTGTAGCATTCTTGGTCCATGACAACGCCAACTGATGTAGTATCATCGTGTAATGGGATGAACCACGCCCAACCTGATTCATCTTAGATATTCATGGTAAGACAGCCACCTAAAACAAAGGAGGGAGCGATCAGGGGACGTACCAGTCAGAGCCTCAAACCAGGGAGCACCTTGTCTAGATGTATCTATGCCATATGTGCTAGTATGCTTCCAGTATCCCCAAACAGCTATGTTCTTTAAGGATGCATTGAAGTGCCTATTTTTCAAGTACTTAGTGGACAGCATCCCGGCGCGTCCTGTGGCGTCAATTAGGTATGTAAATGTGGTTGTCCCAATGATAGGACGCGATTCTGATAGGACAGGTGACGGTTCGAGACCAAAGAAAATAGTTTTTGTGGCAATTGGGGATGCAGGAGGTGATGGGGGCGGAGGTGGGGGTGTGTGTAGCCATGTCACGGATACAGGCTTGTTTAAATCAGCAGGAGAGAAAGACACTTCTGTGACTTTTGTGCGCTCATACACCGAAGCGCCTGAAGTACGCGCGTGATTCATAAGCAGCTGGTCAAACTCGGATCGGAGCTGGATGTTAGTGGAATCAAGATTTCGAAGCACATTTGTCAAATGGGATAAACGAACAACATTCCAAGCATTATTATTGCATCCGAGGGCAAGGAAATCCGTATCTGTCGATATCAATAAACATGGAATGAACGCTACGCAATAGAGGGTTAAACTGACAGCCTTCACGTTTAAATTGGTTGAATTTGATAGCAGAGCCGGGCTTCGAAGAAAGTAAAGTTGGTCATCGCGATTGTAATTAACATGCGATTAATAGGAAGGTTACCTTTCGAACAAATCCATGATTGGCAAGAATGGATTCTGCTCCAATAAAACGATGATAGTCGCGAACTGAAGGAATCAGGCTCTCGCCGATATGGTAACTGGACATTAGGGGAGTATGAGTAATGTTGAAAAGAGCGAGGACGAGAGATCGGACCGGGGGAACTTTTCTGCCTCGAACAGCGTAACATCTAAGCCTTCTCGAGCGAGCGCAGAAGCAGCATAGGAGCCGGCAGGACCTCCACCGATGATCAAAATTTGAGTATTCTATATGCCGGTCAGGTTGATGACTAGAAGAGAAGGTGGAAGAGCCGAACCGGTGGTGGAAGCTTGAAAGGAGCTGACATGGAGAGAGGCGGTGGTTCGTAAGAAAGGGGGGATGTTGTAAAGATGTTGGAAATATGGTGACTTTATAGAAATGTCGGAGTGAAATTGTTGTTGCATAATTGGACCCAAAAACGACAGTCTCGTATAGGAAGTGGAATTACTAGTTTAGGAGATCGCTGAGATAAAGTTTCCTACGATGCTTCTAGGCTCATTGCACGTGGGGTCGCGTGGCAGACTCTCAAGATCCAGTAGTTGAGTGTTCCGCGGACATGAGACAATACTATCACGTGATGTTCCTTCCCCTTTGTCATGGAACAGTTGCGCAAACTTCAGGATTTATTGGCAAAAGTCGATTATAATCAAACAACAAGACTAGACCATCGCGAGATTTATCGTACGCTTAGCATAAACCCAGTCAGCTTCTCTCCGTCAACTCATCCTAACTAGAATACATCGAACGGGAGGTCCTTTCACCAAAGTCGTCCATAGTAAAACAAGTCCCGCCCCTTGAGGCCATCATATACTCCATCAACAACATCATGTCTCCAAAGCTGGCCACTCGCCGTATCCCAGATCTTCTTGACCTTCTCGCCACTGTCGAGTTCTATCGCAAACATACCTTGGACCATGCCAAGGACGCCTTAGGCTGGAACGACTACTATAAAAATACAGTCACCATGATTAGTCTATCCAATGACGATGTCGATTTTCTGAACGGTCTTCAGTCAAAACAGGACTCGCTTAGGCAAATATATATCAAAGCACTTACATCGTGCTGTCACTTGGTGACACCTCATTATTTATCACTAATGTCAACAAAAGACGCTTATAGACCTCATAGGATATATATCTGCTATGGATGGCATCTCCTCCGTCAATGATAGACGTCATGATCCGCTTTAACGAATATTTCCCGTTCCTCAATGAGTACTGTGATAACGAGTCTCCTCGCCTCTTTCACTCTGATCTCTCGGCTGCTGAAACTTCTGAATTGCAAAGTATCGCACTCAAGTGCTGTGACCTTGCTCAAGAAACTGTTGAATGGACGATGCAACATTCAAAAGAAGGGTACGCCACTTATTGCGCCCAGATCATCAGTTATTCATCCTAAACAATAGTCAGCCTATTCATATGGCCTTCCGCAATGAGGAATTTGGCATCGCATTTCCCCGCCCGTACGACGACAAAAAGCTAACAAAACTTGTGTCCTTCTATACCAAGTATGTAACCTCAGCAGCCAAGAGAGTTCAGGATATTCTCAAGGACGACAACGCCTAGAAGTTCAACTAGGCAACAGCGGGCGAACTTGTTATGGGATTCCTAAACATATCCATGCGCTATGTCACCTATACAGTAAGCTCTATTCGATCTACTCAATTCCATTGTATCTTTTTCGCATACTCTCTAATGTTTGAAACGTAGTTGTCCGTGACCTCATGTCCAACTCCCGTGGCAACCTTAAGAATGATATCGTTAAGCCCTGTGGAACCTAGGATATCAACGTGGTCGCTGGTCTCGGCTCCCCCACGCGGTATAGAAAGTATGGGACGATGTGGCAGCTGAAGTAATGAGATTGACTCGCAACTCCCTGCTAATGTTTGCCATGTCTTACCTCGATAGTGATAACCTTGATACCTGCTGGGTTCCACCTCGTTCGCTTCCATCCCTCCGTACACATTGCACCCAGACTCAGCAGACTAACAGTCCCATCTCCCTCTCCCATTTTAACCCCATTACGGACCTTGATTCTTCATTTCATATTGCGAAGGTCGATCATATACATCGACACATACCTTAGGCGTAATAGCATCATCCGTATAGGCCGCATCAATCCAAGCTTGTCTCTTCGATGGAAGGTCAAGCGCTTCACGAAAATCTTCACACTTGCCGGAAGGCGTACCGTGACACACTCCGCCACTAGTGTCCTGCAAAGTGTTATCTTGAGTATACCTAAGCGAATAATCAATTACGACGGACAACATCGACATTCACTCTCGACGGACCAATACGAACGCTGTTGTGGCCATATTGTCACTTAGAAACATGAAACAATTTAAAAACTCCCCGCTTACCTCCGTTTCCTTTCCGTGACCATAGACGCAATATATCTTCATTGAAGGAGCCTTGGGCAACCTAATTATAAACAGATGAGCCAGAGACTATACCTTAATACCTCTTGAGTTCACCTGACTTCGAGAGGGTTAGACCATTTGGTGAAATCAAGGTCATTCCTGTCAAGGGCTGCTTCGTCTCGTTCAAACCCAAAAGAATAATTTGTGGCAAGCATTTTCTGCAAGATATCGTTGGTAAAATAGAGATCATGCTGTCAGAACAAACCTGGAATGTTGAGGGTGTTTGCTCCAGTATCCAAGTCTCCGCATGTTCTGAGGTCAGGTTGGCAGCAGTAACATCGTCGTTAAGAGCGGAAACGGTTTCGGATCGTCGAAATGCAATCAAATCGCCGTGCGTGTGTTTAGTGTCGGGTAGATCATCAGGTGCCCAGGATGTATTCCCCCAAATAGCATCACCACCCTTGGTCCACGGTCAATAGTAGGCAGCAAAATTATTAAAGGCCGAAGATACTTTGATCCACATGCTAGCACTCCCTGCCCAGCTTCTAAAAAGGTCCTGTCGTTCTTTGCGTGAAAAGAACCTTTCCAATACTTGGAGTAGAGATGTCAGAATTAGCGGACTTGGAAAAGTAAGTTTTATTACCATAGGCCCCAGCAGGATTCATTTGAACAGTGTCTTTCATTTCTCCCGATAAAATGGCAGCCATGGCTTTAGCCTTAAGTGAAGTAAGAATCACATAAGTTACTTCTTGACGAACATCGTACCACACCCTAAGACAAAAACTTCAATTGGGATAGAAAATGGGGCAGATTCAGTGCAGTACCAGATGAGTTCCAGCGATAGAGATATAGGCTTCGATGTGATTCTGCATTGCGTGGTGTCATACGTGTTTCTTCTTATGGTTCATACGTACCTCTATCCAGTCAGGGCCCCCCGCCCCATGCAGCGGAGATTCAACCCACTTCATACTAGTCGAAGATTAGGTACCCATAGAATTTAAAAAAACTATTCACCACTCACAAATACTTTTTTTTTTTTTTGACAAGGTCAGTACTTGTTTGGTGTAATTCGACTAGAGAATAGATACGTACTAGAAACACCTGAGTACGCGTAGTGAATTTGAGGTTGGCTAGCTCCCATCCGTACGAAAACGCATAAAATTGCTTACAGTCGCTCCCATAGAGTGCGCAGCGACGACAACCTTCTTCTTCTGGCGTCGCCTAGAGAAGTATGGATTGTGATTTAATTACAACGGCCAGGAGGACAACACACTTTAGGCTTTCAATCGTAGTTTTAAGTTTAGAGAAATAACCGTCCCGCTCTTCGAGGTTATAGTAAGACAGTCGCCAGTCGTAAGGTGCTAAGTATAGGTTATTGGTATCATAGTTCACGACCGCCAAATTTTCTATTATCTTGGACCTGAGTAGAGGTGATGCTAATGTGGTGGGACAGATGATTGTAAGATAAAAAAATCTTACCATATCCAATAGCCTCGGATAAAGCTGCTTGCTGCATCAATGCCTTCTGCGGCCCTAATTTTGATATCAGGTGGATCCAACCCAGTAACTGGATCGAGCATCATGGCAGCTATCCATCTTTCTTTATTAAACATCACTTGTGATATCATGTTGAAGCCACCCCATAGCTTTTCGCGAAAAAAAGCCCTATAATCCGGGGAGGTGGACCAGGACTCTAGGCCCTGCACAACATTCCTCCATCAATCGAGTGCATTATGACG
This sequence comes from Calocybe gangraenosa, assembly GCA_018221785.1. Classification (NCBI taxonomy): domain Eukaryota; kingdom Fungi; phylum Basidiomycota; class Agaricomycetes; order Agaricales; family Lyophyllaceae; genus Calocybe; species Calocybe gangraenosa. The sequence continues at coordinate 242,586 of JABCKK010000004.1, forward strand.
TGTCAAGTTTCGAACACACAGTGGAAATTACACCAGGGATCAGAATCATGGGATGCTCCGCACTGAGGCCTCTGGCTTTGATTGCTTCTCCGGCTTCAAACTCACGCCCATCGTTGGTAAACTTCCATACCTCTGGGATGCTAGCCCGAAACCGTAACCACTCTGCTTCAAGTCGAGCAAAATCAAGGCCAGGCAGCTCTGGAATGTTAATGTTATACTGATCCACAAGGAGAGTCATGTGTGCGTGGAGGTCCTGGATGTCTCGTGGTTCGATAAAAGACAAAGCCAGAACAGTGCCGACTGGGAACAGGTTGCCTCGGAGGTCATTATGTATTAGTGAGGAGACTTACACAACAGGCCCAGAGGAAACAAGAACCTTCCGGCGGTGTAGAAGGACCCCCGATCCTGCATAGTTTAGCCCCATATTTCATACCTAACAGCTGCACAAACGCTGACCCTTTTGGTTTTCTTAAGCTTCGGGGCTTCATCCCTAGGATCATCAATGACCTCGCCTGCTGACAGTTCATCCGTCGTTGCAGACGCCGAGTTGGGCCATGTTTTCGCCCTTTTAAAGAGGACCATAGAGCAGCGAGACGAAATTGTGGCTTAGTCAATCATGTACAAATAAAGAAACTGCCAGTACGGAAAACATGATGCTATTACTACAACAAGGTCATTGATTTAAGTAGAAACACGTCGAACTCGAAGCGGCATGTTGTCCTTGGGTTCTGTATGCCATAAGCATAACGACAATTACAGGTTCAAAAGTACGTACTCATAGTAACTGCGGCTGTAGGTAATGCCACCTGGCCTGTATATGCAGGTTCAAATTCGAAATTGGCAATCAAGGATCTGCCAAGGAGTCATTGCCTCGACTCCACCAGATGTAAGTACTACTTACGCCAGAACTACTTTCATCTCCATGATCGCCATGGTCTTGCCAATGCACGCATGTGGCCCAGAAAGAAAGCTGAGTATAGATGGAGCGCCGTTTGATTTTCGAAGGTCCAGCCAGCGACTGGGCCTGAACCTAAGTGCAGTGCATCTCAGTAAATTTGACTTCAACTTGAGGTCCGAAAGGCAAACTCTTCTGCGTCTTCTCCCCACAAGTCTTTCCATGTATTCAAAACACGAATCTGACGTAGCGTGGATCAAGGAAGGTCAATGCGTTGGCGCTTCGAAATACGAACTGGTATATATAATATGGTTCCTTTGGGCACAAGTACTCCGTCGATGTAATCTGTTTTTGCTGCGCTACGGAAGCTCATGGGAACAGGCGGCAGCACTCGAAGACTTTCCATTCTAGGCGCCGCATGAGTATACAAGTCAAAGAAAATAAGGATCTCTTACACAACACAATCGAGCCATTCTAAGTCCTTCAGGCTGCGATAATCAGGACGTGGATTGTCGGACAACAGCGAAGTAGCCTCTACACGAAGTCGGCGTTGACTGTCTTGATCATTCGCCAATAGCCAGAGCGTCTAGATGCGGAACTGTGAGTTACCAATTTCATACCCAGCAAAGAACGTAGTTAATCACCCACGCCAACCCTGACGCAGTTGTTTCGTGGCCTGCTCCCAAGAATGTCAACTAAAGAGTAATAAAGGTCAGTTGATATTGAAATTCAGTGCAAATATGCGGTTTATACCACTTGACTCATGATGGCTTGATCACTCATGGAATATACACCTTTATCCCTTTCCAAGTCAGCTTTGCGCGCACGGACGAGGAGGCTCATAATGTCTCGCTTCGCTTCTGTGTCTGACACTTCAACGGAGGAATCAGACATCTTCTCCGCAAGAATCGTAGCCGAGATTTTCTTGATTCTATGCATAGAATCTATCAATACCGCAAGAGGGGCTACAACATGATTCAATATTAGAGGCTCGACATTGCTATTCGGCCTCGGACTGACCTAACCATGCGATGCGGGTAAACCAATGCCGATGTTGATATGCCCATTCTGAAGCTATGAGTCGTGGGGCACCAGGAATAACAAGAATCGCAATAAAACGTGCAATATTTGGACCTGGTAGTGAACAGGTTAATAACGTCTTTAACTGTTGTGGTAGAAAACACGTCTTTACCAGATTGCATGCTGATTAGCCTTTCGTATGCGTCGGCTAACTCGTTGTGAGGGTGATAAAGTGAATCTGTTTTATAACCAAAGGCGGTTTCGCAAATGATATCGAGAGTTACTTTGCTCACTAGATGGAAGAGCGGCATGCAGTGGTGGGGAATGACTCAAGATGTGTCACTCACTCCATTCATATACGAGAATCTCTGTACTGTCCTTTGAGTTGCTGCCTGAATTAACTCGAGACTGTAGGACTTTGATCAAACTGTTCGGTGTCATCTCTTGAATATGACTACAACACGTTTAAGGACAGAGACCAACCGCTCAACAGGACCATGATACATGTCTGTCTCTGTACAGCAAATGTTTGTCAGCTTATGAAGAGCGGACCTTTTGGGCTTTCCAGTAGAGAATCTTACGGGCCATGAGGTTCTGGATTGAGAACGCGGGATTCATTGATTTGCGCATTTGTTTATGTTCGTTCCCAGTAACGGTGAGAAGACCGTAACCCGTAGTCAAACCTAATACATTCCTCATGAATCCGGGCTGTTTTTCTATCAACCCTCGCCATAAGAACTATTATATGGAAACCATACTCTTGGATAATCCACCCAGTCACTGACTAGGATCTTATGTAAGGCATCTGGCCTGGTGAAAATCAACCGCTCCACCCCAACGGGGCCAACCACGCGAACAACAGGACCGTAGTCCTTAACCCACTGGCGCTGTGGGATTCCGGCTTCACCGTTGATGATTGCGGGAAATTGTCCGTAGATGGGATGGCCCAAAGGAGGGCCCGGAATATGACGAAGTGGGGAGAGAAAATACGGATAGACGATCAACTGATAAAGAATTATGCCAACCGCCGTTGCTGCCAGGTTCACCAATTATGTTGTTTGAGGGGAATGAAAGGCTGGCGTAAACATACCTAAGACTATAAGCGATCCAAGAATCAGATAATAGTGTTCAATGATGACTCGTTCTGCAAAACGAGGTGCAGAACTAAGCAAGACGTGGAAGGTTGTGGGAGACATGCGCCTAGCATCTAATGGCGCATTGTTTTAACGTATGGGTTTATGTAGGAGGAAGATGTAGATCTTGGTCAGATGGGGAGTACTTGATGGCATGTGAAATCCTCGGCAGCTGTATGCCCGTGACTGTGACAACAAAAAACACATTGATGTTGGTACAATGGTATGTATTTCACAGACGTCTGTTCATACTTCATATCAGTACACACATTTCACGCGCAATGGCATTCCATCTGTTGGTTCTGCGAATAAAATATGAGCGTCTCATCTGGATAGAAAGTATGACCTCGAGCTCACTCATTGTGATTGCAGCAGCAGGTTTCATAGTCTGATCAGCAAATGCAGGCTCAAACGTGAAGTTTGCTACCAGTGCGCTAGAAATTTACCGTTCACAGTGAGAAAATGCCAAAATGTTCACCAATATAGACATACGCAAGAACAGCTTTCATTTCAATAATAGCCATTGTCTTGCCGATACAGGCATGTGGGCCGGCTAAGAACGATAGCATGGAGAAAACCGGATGATGATTTTTCGGTAGATCAAGCCAGCGTTTCGGGCTGAATCTAATGAGGACAGGATAAGCAACAACGGCGTAACCGAGAGATGATTGTTACTGTTCAGCGTCTTCACCCCAGATGGCTGTCCATGTGTTAACAATACGGATCTTGCAAAACATCATAAGTGTATATGCTTCGATCACAAGAGAACTTACTGGAATTGTCAAAAGTGTACCCTTGGGCACCATGACTCCATCTATATAGTCCTCTTGTGCAGTGGTGCGCACACTCAAAGGAACGGGAGGTAGCAAACGCAGACTTTCCATCCTGTGAACAACACATAACATCAGTACCAAACGAATGCAGGGAACATATAAAGGCTGACACGACACAGTCAAGCCACTGTAGGTCTTTCAGGGTACGATAGTCTGGTCGTGGATAATCAGCGAACAGCGGAGCAACTTCCTCCCGCAGTCGATTCTGGCTTTCCTGATCAGTCGCCAATAGCCAGAGTGTCTGTTGACCCCAGTCAATGGCAAGGTATAAATTAGACAATAAGCACGTCTACCCAAGATAACCCAGTGGCAGTCGTCTCGTGACCTGCGCCGAGGAATGTAAGCTAAGAGGCAAAAAGTGGTCATATCTTGATCATGTCTGACAAGGTTACCTCACGCACCACTTGATCCATCATCGCTTGATCGCTCATGGCGTAGGCCCCTTTATCCTCTCCTAAATTTGCCATCCGCGCCCGGACTAGTAAGCTCATGATGTCCCGCTTCGCTTCAGTGTCGGATGCCAAAACGGCGGAGTCCTGCATTTTTTCATGGAGCATTGCGGAAGAGACACGCCTGATACGGTACATAGCGTCAATGAGAGATCCCACGGCGCCTTAAGCAACGTTATATTCGAAGAACAACATTGTGGCGTGGAACTTTGAACTCACTAATAAAAGTGAGCTTGCTGAACCAATGGCGATGATCATAGGCCCACTGAGAACCTAACAGAGTAGGCACACCCGGGATAGACATCACGGTTATTATTTTTGCCAGATTAGGCCCTACGTCCATGGTAGGTAAGCTAGCTGATGAAGGCTACATTCTCTGACCTGACTGTAGGCTGAGCAACTGCTCATATGCCTCCGCTAGTTCGTTGTGTGGATCGAGCAAAGAGTTTGCATGATACCCAAAGGCCGTCTCACATATGATATCGAGAGTGACTTTACTCACTGTCGAACGTGGGTTCAGGTATGAGAGACATTTGAATCACACAAGACGCACTCCAATCGTACATATGAAACACTTTACCACCTTTTGGAACCATTTCGTGATGGATTTGAGATTTTAGAATGTCGATAAGCCTAGTCGTTGGTAGAAGGAATGAGTACAGAGCATATGATGAAGGTGGAGAATGTACGAACAGGTCAATTGACTTATAGTACATCTCAGTCTCTGACAAGACATTGAGTTTGCTTGGCACAGTAGTATGGGTGCGAGAAAACATACGAGCCATGAGGTTGGGAATGGAAAAGGCGGGATTCATGGCCTTGCGCATCTGCTTATGCTCATCTCCCGTGACTGTCAAAAGACCATACCCAGTAACCAGTCCAAGTATGTGTCTCAAAAAAGATGGCTTCGTGAACTGTAGTCAGTACACGCACGCAAATGGAGAAATAGCTACGCACTCTAGGGTAATCTAACCAGTGTTTAACAAGGATATGATGTAAGGCTTCAGGCTTCATGAAGATGAGACGTTCTATGCCAAATGGCCCAACTATACGGATTACAGGGCCGTATTGCTTTACCCACTCTCGTTGAGGGATGCCGCTTTCGCTACGAATGATGACTGGAGATTGACCAAAAACAATATGACCTAGAGAGGGCCCTGGAACGGAGCGAAGGGGAGAAAGGACAAATGGCCATATCCAGAGGCGATGGGCTATGAGGTATCCGAGTGAAACTACTAGTACGTACAGAAGTGACATGTAAGTCTGGTGCACAACACGTCAAGTGCGAGTAACCCACATATGGTGCCAATAGCAAGGTACTTGTAAGACACACTGCAGGTCCAGCATTCAGTCAACGAGGACAAGATGGTGCTATCAGGCATCGCTGGTGTGTTGATGAAGACTTGAGAGCTTGACTGCGCGAATATGATGGCAGTGAAATTGCCAGTACTTGTGAATGCTTATGATTCTGTACATCGGCAGCCGGTAATCTCTGCCGATGGTGGCCTGGTGGCCATGATGATGATCACAGGGGCTTGTCAGTATTCCCAGACTTTTCTTCCACACAAAAGAAGTGTTACATACACAACCAATTTGGGCATACACTGTATGGCCTCACCATCTACATCACGGTACAGCCATAGTCCAAGACACTTCGGGCAGCCAGCCCTATTTCCTGGGGAAAAATGTATTAAAGTAATATGTCTTGTAATTACCTATTTAAATTTCCCTAGAAAAAACAAAACAA